>CM053505.1:46638359-46905859 GCA_028627145.1 Eidolon dupreanum
ATATTAATTGAGCATATAGGCATGGATGTATTCCTGGGCTCTCTTTTTTGTTCCATTAATGAATGTTTCTGTTTTTATGCTAGTATGATGCTGTTTTGATTACTGTAGCCTTGTAGAATAGTTTGATATCAGGTAGTGTGATACCTCCAACTTTGTTCTTCTTTCTCAAGATTGCTGTGACTATTCAAGGTTTTTAAAGGCTCCATATAAATATTATGATTATTTATTCTATCTCTCTGAAAAATGCCATTGGTTTTTTGATAGGGATTGTATTGAATCTATAGATTGCTTTAGGTATTATGGCCATTTTAATGATGTTGATTCTTCCTACCCATAAGCAGAGTATATTCTTCCATTTGTTTGTATCTTCTTCAATTTCTTTTTTCAATGACTTATAATTTTCTGAGAACAGGTCTTTTACCTCCTTGGGTCATTTGATCCCCAGGTATTTTATACTGTTCGGCGCAATTGTAAATGAAATTGCTCCTTAATTTCTCTTCTGAAAGTTCAACATTAGTGTATAAAATGCCCCTGACTTCTGAATATTTATTTTGTAACCTGTGACATTACTGAATTCATTGATCAGTTATAAAAGTTTTTTGGTGGAATATTTAGGGTTCTCTATATATAATATCAATTCATTGGCAAATAATGAGAGTTTTAACTCTTCCTTTCCAATTTAGATACTTTTTATTTCTCTTGTCTTATTGCTATGGATACAACTTTCAATACAATGTTGAAGTGGAATGATTAAAGAGAGCATCCTTGTCTTTTTCCTGATCTTAAGGAAAATAATTTTAACCTTTTCTCATTGAGTATGACGTTAGTTGTAGAATTGTCATATATGGCCTTTAGTATATTGAGGTATGTGTCCTCTATTCACACTTTGCTGAGAATTTTTATCATAAATAGATGCTGGATTTTGTCGAACGCTGCTGTCTATTGATATGATCTTATGGTTTTATTCTTTCAATTGATTTGAAAATATTGTACCATCCTTGCATCCCACAAATAAATCTAGTTCATTCATGGTGTATGATATTTTTAATGTATTGCTGAATTCAGTTTGCTAATATTTTGTTGAAGATTTTTACATCGATGTTCTTAAGAGATATCAGGTTATAGTTTTCTTATTTTGTAATATCCTTGTCTGGTTTTGGAATCAAGGTATAATGGTGGCCTCATAAAAGGAATTAGGGAGCCTTTCCTCTTCTTGAATTTTTTGTAATAGTTTAAGAAGGATAGGTGTTAATTCTTCTTTGAATGTTTGGTAAAATTCACCTATGAAGCCACCTGGTCCAGGACTTATGTTTTTTGGGAGGTTTTTGATTACTGATTCAATTCATTGGTAGTAATCAGTTGACTCAGATTTTCTGTTTCTTCTTGACTAAGTCTTGGGAGATTGTGTGTTTCTAGGAATGTGTTAATTTCTTCTAAATTGTCCAATTTGTTGGTATATAATTACTTGTAGTATTTTCTTATGATCCATTGTATTTCTGTTGAGTCTGTGGTTATTTCACCTCTTTCATTTCTGATTTTATTTATTTGAGTCCTCTCTCTTCTTTTCCTTTATGATTCTGGCTAAGGGCCTGTCAATTTTGTTTATCCTTTCAAAGAACAAGCTCTTGGTTTCATTAATCTTTTGTATTGTTTTTCTAGATTCTATTTTGTTTATTTCCATTCTAATATTTATTATTTTCTTCCTCCTAGTCACTTTGAGATTTGTTTGCTGTTCTTTTTCTATTTCTTTTAATTGTAAGGTTAAATTGATTATTTGAGCTTTTTCTTGTTTCTTGAGGTAGGCCTGAAATTTGTTCACTATGCTAGCTAGTGTCTGTTTCCTGCATAGACTGCACAACCCCAGAGCCAATCAGGGCATGGGAGGCTGCCTGTCAATGGACTGTAGGCACTTTGTGGCTTAGATGAAGCAGGATCTCAGGGAGACAAGGGCCGTCAAGCCAATACAGCCTCAGTTTTGCTACAACTTCTGGGCTTGGGCATTCCCACTGTTGTCACTGATCACAGTGAGACCAGCTGCCATCTGGGGCAGTCCCACAGACCACTGCACTCCCCAGACACAATATTGTAACTCTTGCAGGCAACAGAGGTCTGCTTGTCACTGATTTCTGTACAGTGCCTGCCCTGTGCTAACCAAAGTTTGTTGCATGTGTGGATTGGGAAATTAAGGGGCAGGGGCAGGGGCAGGGCTGTGGCAGTTCACTGTCAATGGGCCACCTGGGGCAATTTGTGGGTAGGGTGGTGTGGAGTTTCAAAGAACAATGGTAGTCAGATCAATACAGCCTCAGTCTTGATGCAACATTGGTAACTATTCCTGAATTCTAGCAGAGGTCCCAGATCACAGCAAGACCAGCTGCTGTCTGGGACTGGCCCACATTTTTCTAGGATCTGCCCAAGTTACTGTTGGCAGCAGTGATCTGCCTAGTCTTGTCCAGAAATGGAATTCACGGCACTGGCTGCCAGCTGAGAATGCTTGGTTCTGAATTGGCACAGGGCATGATAGCCATTCAGCAAGGAAAGCCCCGACATTCTGCAGGTTGAGTGGCAAGGGTTGACTTCCTCAGACCAGTGCTTTCTAATGGCCCTGTGGGAAGGGTTTGCACAGTCAAGCTGATGTGGTCTATAGATTTCCAGGTAGGGGGGCCAGACTAAGGCACAATGTTGGCTGCTCTTCCAGCCCTTGTTCTGGCACCAGGTAAAGCAGACTTTCTTGGTATGGATCCTGCACAAGTCTCTGACCCACTGCTAGTGTCCTGGGTGAATATCCTCAGGTCAGAAAGCCTGTGCACTGGTCCTTCAAAAGGGTATCTAGGATTTCAGTATCCTTCATTCTCACCCAAATGGCCAGAATCCCCTCTGGTTTTTACAGTCAGAATTATTGGAATCTCCTCTTCCCTGGGCTGAGAGACTGGACTGGGGAGCCTCCAAATGAGACAGGGCACCTCTCTCCTTCAGGAGAGCCTCTGCAGCCTTGCTCTTCTTCCTGGTGATCCTCCACCACCCACATGGGCAGGTCCAGCCCAGTTTGTGATTTTGTCCCTCCTACAGGCTTGATGTGGCTCCTTTATATTATCAGATGTAAGTATTACAATTAGCTGGACTTCAGGTGATTCTCCACGGTGATAATTTTATAATTTGGTTGTAATTTCAATGCGGACCTGGGAGGAGGAGAACCCTGCTTTTACTTAGTCCTCCATCTTCCTTCCCCTCCCTAAACTAGAATCTAATTGTTTTTTTTGTTTTTCAATTACAGTTGACATACAATATCATATTGGTTTTAGATGTACAGCATAGAGACTAGACATTTATATAACTTCAAAGTGGACCCCCTAATAAGGCTAGTACCCAGTTTACATCATGCATAGCTATTACATTATTGACTATATTCTCTATGCTGTACTTTACATCCCCATGACCAATTTTATAACTGGCAATTTGTACTTCTTAATCCCTTTACATTTTTCACCCATCCCCTCAACTACCTCCCACCTGACAACCATCTATCTGTTCTCTATTTATGGGCTTGTTCCTGTATAGTTTGTTTATTCTGTTTTTCAGATTTCACATATAAGTTAAATCACGTGGCATTTGTCTTTCTCTGTCTGACTTATTTCACTTAACATACTACTCTCTAGGTCCATTCATGTTGTTACAAATGGCAAGCTTTCATTCTTTTTTTGTGGCTGAGTAATATTCCATTGTGTGTGTGTGTGTGTATACACCATTTTTTCTTTTTTTTCCTAGCTTTATTGAAATATAAAGACAATTATTTGATCATATTTACATTGTACAATTCAATGAGGTTTTTTTCTAATTATAGTTGGCATACAATAATATATTAGTTTCAGTTGTACAGCATAGTGATTAGAGATCTATATAACTCACAAAATGGTTACTCCACTAAATCTAGTACCCTTCATCCCTTTTACATAGTTTTACAACATTGATGATTATTTTTCTTATACTACACCTTATATCTCAAGACTATTTTGTATCTATTTGTACTTCTTAATCCCTTTGCCCTTTTTTGCCATATCTCCCAACTACCCCCATCTAGTAGCCCTCAAAATATTCTCTTTATCTATGAGTCCGTTACTATTTTTGTTGTATTGTAGTTTATTTTGTTCTTTAGATTCCACATGTACATGAAATCATGTGGTAGTTGTCTTTCTGTGTCTGACTTACATTATTCACACAATACCCTCTAGGTCCATCAAGGCAATAACTTTTTCCATCCCCTTCCTTTTAGTCTCTGTGTGTCTTTTAATCTGTAGTGAATCTTTTATAGGCAACATATGGAAAGGGTTTGTTTTTCTCATCCATTCAGCTTCCCTATCTTTTGATTGGAGCACTTAATTCTTTTCCATTTGAGGTAATTATTGATAGATATGTAGTTATTACCATTCTTTACTCATGTTTTTGATAAATAATTTTTCTTCTTAAAGAAGTCCCTCCATCATTTCCTGTAATAATGTCTTGGTTTTGATAAATTCTTTTAGCTTATTTTTTGTCTGGAAAGCTCTTTATCTGTCCTTCAACTCTAAAGAATAGCTTTGCTGAAAAAGTATTCTTGATTGTAAATCCTGGGTTTTCATCACATATTTTGTGCCAAGCCCTTCTGTCCTGCATAGTTTCTTTTGAGAAATCATCTGCCAGTCTTATGGGTATTCCCTTGTAGGTAACTCATTTCTTTTCTCTTTCTGCTATTAAGATTCTCTCTTTGTATTTAAACTTAGGCATTTTAATTATGATGTGTCTTGGTGTGGGCCTCTTTGAGTTTCTGGATTTTGGGGCTATCTGAGCTTCCTTGGGTTTTATGTCTATTTCTTTCACCAGATTAGTGAAGTTTTCCATCATTATTTCGTCAAATAGCTTTTCAATGTCTTCTGTTCCTTCAGGTACCCCTATGACATGGATATTTTACATTTAATAGTGTCTCCTAGGCTCCTTAAATTATTATTATAGTCTTGCTTCTTTTTTCTTGCTGCTCTGATTGAGTGTCCTTGGCTTTTCTGTACTCTATATAGGTCATTTGATCCTCTTCTTTATTCACTCTGTTTATTCCATTTAATATACTTTTCATCTCTGATAATGTTCTTCATTTCTGACTGGTTCCCTTTTATAATTTTCATCTCCATTTTTATGTTTTTTATCTCTCTATTAAAATTCTCACTGAATTCATCTACACTTCCCAAAAGTTCACTGAGCATCTTTATAACCAGTGTTCTGAACTCTGTATCTGTTAGATTGCTTGACTCCATTATTTCTGGATCTCTGTTCTGTTCTCTTATGGTATCTGCTTCTTTGTCTTCCCATTTTGGCTGCCTTTGTGTGTCTATTTATATGTCCTAAGCAAAGCTCTTAAGTCTTCCAGTCTTATTAGTATGGTTTTGTGTGGTAGGTGTCCAGTGGCACAGTTCTGAGAGGAGTTTAGCTGCAGGCCAAATTTAGTCCCAGTGTGTGCCCCTCCAGGGCCACCTGTTAAGATTCAACAAGCAACCCACAAATTCTGTGCTTATAGTTGCCTCAAAAGGCCACACCAGAAACCAATGCCAGCTGCCACCAGTGTGAGTCTAGATGCTGCTCAGCAAAGGGCACATGACTAATGGAGGAAACATGGATGTGGCTTGAGTAGGGCTATGAGTTGGGGGAGACAGATTTTCAGGGAATTCTTTGGCAGAACAATCTCTGTTATCCAGTTTGATGAAGTCTCATCTATAGTGGCTCTGAGTCTGCACACTGTGAGCGGGGAAGGCTCAACAGGGGAACAATGGATACTGCTAACACTTATTTATAGAGTGAGTCTCGTCTCTGCCCTCACTCTGATAACTCAGTATCCCCCTGTAATTCCCTGGTGCCTCCTGAGCAGCTGACCTGGTGCTGGTGCTCTAAGTGAGGAGGTCCATCATGGCAAAAGTCTAGTTCTGGACATGGCCCCTTCAAGAGGACCAGCTGCTGCTGCTGTGGCCTCTGTCCTACTCAGCCACTCAAGACAAGGCATCCTCATGTCTTCGCCCCCTTTGCCCTCTCCTACCTCCAACAATTGCAGGGTGATTTCTTATTTCTGTTTCTAGCTGTAGGGTTTCTGTTCCTCTAGATCCCCAGGTGACTCTGCTTGCTATTTCCTCCATGTTTCCATCACAACTTTGCTGTGATCACAAGAAAGGATGTACAATGCTTCTATCATCTATGCCATTTTACCCAGTACTAGAAGATTTCTTTCTTATTTAGAGAGTAGGATCACTCTCCAAGTCTTGGCCTGAAATTAATATAAATTTAGGAGCTTAGAATAACAATAACCTTCACCACAAACCTATGTTTATAATTCTTCATGAATTTTCTAGGAGAGGAAATGGAAACTACCTTTTCTTGAGCCTCTACCATGTATCCAGTATGGCACTAAGTGCTTTCATCATTTTTCTCTTATTTTACCCTCACAATATGCCATTAATTTTTCAAGAACAAAATATATGTTTTTTTTGTTGTTGTTGTTGTACAATATGTGCTTTGTGGATGTACACACTTTCAGAATAAGTCAGAGGTCAACATTTTAAATGTTATGGATTCAAACAACAGGAAAACTTGATACATAGATGACATTTTCTTTTGTGTGTCAGGAACGGATCCCAGAGAGTCCTTCTCCTGCTCCCTCTCTAGAAGAGAGTCATCGCCCTGGGAGTCAGACCTCTTCCCACACCAGCAGCAGTATGTCTAGCTCTCCCTCTCAGATGGATCACCATTCAGACAGAATTGGTGAGTATCTCACCTGAAAGATGGAATTTCAAGATAATCTTTCAGGAAATTCTTTATTAGCTAATAGAAAGGGGAGAAAGAAGCTAGGGGAGCTGATGCTTCCTTAATATATATGGCTTTTTGAAATGGTCATTTCTTATTGCTGAAGCAATATATTCATATTAACAACAAAATGAAATAAAATGTTAGAAGTTTCCCCTCCCCTGGAAAAACCTTCATTTACTGTATCACTGGATCTCATTGGAATAATATGATGGGATTTTTCTGGAATATATGTTAGTTCAACATGTTGGTATTTAACAGTGTGATACAATACACTTTTTACATACCAGCATCCTTCAAATAATAGAAGATAAAATATCCTTTAAGCAGTTGATCACTGAGTGATTAAAAAGTGGATCAGTGATGTGACATATTGAAGACTTGAATTTAGCCCTAATTCTGGCACTAACTAGCTATGAGATTTTGGGTATGTCACTTAACCACCATGAGTTTCTTTACCTAATATATGAAAATAATTACTGCCCTGACTAATGCACTGGATTTTTGTGACATTAAATGAAATAATATGTGGAAAAAAATCAGAAATTTAAAGTGCTAAGGAAATGTGAGAGTAAACATTATTTTTCTCTGTGTCCCTTTACTTTGACTGCTTATGATCACCTGCTTTCTGAGACTACTCAGGTATACTGATGTTACAAAATGTATTCAGTTATACAATTTTGCATACTTATTTAAGATGCAATAATTATGAACCATGTGAGCTAGGTAAAATCTTTGATAATCTGTATTTACACAATCCAATTTCCTAAGTATCAATTTACTTTAGGGAAAATGATTTCTGCTCTTCTTTTATTCTCACTATAGGGACTTTCCTTATGTGAACTCTAAATTTTTGTACTTCAAAATAGTCTTGGTTTCAAGCATCCCCAAAATAATGCAAATGTTTTAGGGGATGAGGGATGGAATTTGAAGGATTAAGGAAAGTGTTAGGTTCTGGATTTTTGCTGGAGAGGGATGAAGATGATTTCTCCTTTGTGGAAATTCATCCAAGCCTCACTTAGCCTGACGATATTATATACTGTTGTGGCTCTTTCGCTTCATAGTGAGTGAGCTCAGTGGATATCAAATCTGGCCCCCTATTAAAATCCCTTGTGGAGCACTTACAAATCTGAATGCTCAGGCCACATGCTCAGAATCTGATTTACTTGGTCTGGAATAGAGCCTGGCATCAGTGTTTTGTTTTGCTTTTCAGTGTCTCCTCAGGAGATTCTAATATGCAGGCAGAATTAAGAACTATTGAACTAGAGCTTGAGGATAATGGCCCTAGGGGAATAAATTTAATTCCTGGAAGAGGTGACAGTGGTCTTCTAAGCTTTACTCTGTTCTTTGGACACAGGCTATCTGGTTGTTACAACCTTGTATGCAACTGATTTGAGGGAGTTTGACCAAGACAAGCGTATATAGCTGGATGACCATTGATGAATCGAGAAACCAAAACAAACATTCTTCTGTTGGGATACTCTTTGTATTGATGAAGACTGAGGGGAGAGAGACAGAGGAGAGAGATAATTATTTATTGAGTGCTGGCTAAAAGCAGAGCACATAAGAAAATATATTCTGTGATAGATATATTGTAAGAGAATGATATCTTACACTTAGAAGTAAAATCAAATATTTCTGAAGCCATATAATGTTCTAAAAAAAATCTTGACAACATAAAACATTTCAAATTCCACTGTCGGTAATTAAGCTCGTGATCATATTCTATAATTGTTCAAACATAAGAGTGAGATTACCTATAAATGAATAAAAAGATTTGATGATTTTTAAAGTTACAATATTTTATTTATAGAACTATAATGTTTTAGTAAAATATAATGAATGATAATTAAATGATAAACTATGAAGACTATTTTGTTTTCCCTCTTTTAATATAAATTTTTTTTGTGTAAAGGCATTTATAATAATTATCAGAAAGTTAGATTTTATCTATTAATTTTACTATATATGTTTGCAAAATCTCTATAAAGTGAGTTAAATACATAATTACTTTAAACTCATGAACATAAATGGTAAATTATTTTCTGAAGCATTTTGGGAAATTTATTAATTATGAAATTAAATAGCTGATTGTCATAAATTTCATTTTTTTAATTTTTAAAACTAATTTTATTGGGGAAACATTGGTTAATACAGTAATTTTCAGGTGTAAATTATAATTTGATATATGTATATTCTATTGTGTGTTTACCACCAAAAGTCCAGTTTCCTTCAGCTACCATATATTTGATCCCCTTTACTCACTTAACCCTCCCCCTATCCTCCTATAGTTGACCCCCTTTACCTTGTCTACCTCCCTTCTCCTTCCCCAACCTGCTAGTAACCACTAGCCTATAGTCCTCTGGTAAACACTAGTCTATAGTCCATGTCCATGAGTCTCTGTTCATTTGTCCTGCTCATTTGTTTTTAGGTTTATATTCCACATATAAGTGATATCATGTGATTTAAAACTTTTTCTGTCTGACTTATTTTGCTTAGCACGATTATCTCAAATTTCATCCATGTTGTCACAAATGGCAGTATTTCATCTCTTTTTATGACTGAGTAATATTCCACTGTATATACGTACCAAAACTTCTTTAGCCAATCTTCTATTGTAGGATACTTCAGTTGCTTGCATGAACTGACCACTGTGAATATTGCTGCTATGAACATCGGTGTACAAATATCTTTTCGGATATAGGTTTTCAAGTCTTTGGGGTAAATAGCCAGTACAAGGATTACTGAATCATATGGTAGATCGATTCTCAGTTTTTTGAGGAACCTCCATACTGTTTCCCATAGTGGCCATACCAATTTGCAGGCCCCAGCAGTGTATGGAGGATTCCTTTTTCTCCGCTTCCTCTATAACATTTGTTATTACTAGTCCTGTTGATTATAGCTATTCTAATAGGTGTGAGATGGCATCTCATCGTGGTTTTGATTCGCATTTTCCTAACAGCTAGCGATGTTGAGCATCCTTTCAAATATTTCTTGGCCATTTATATGTCCTCTAGGGAGAAATGTCTGTTCAGGTCCTCTGCCCAATTTTTGATTGGATCAGTTGTTGTTGTTGTTGTTGTTATTGAGACAAATGAGTTATTTGTATATTTTGGATATTAGGCCCTTTTTGGATGTGTTGCTTGCAAATATATTTTCCCATTCGGATGGTTGTTTCTTCATCTTATTTATGATTTCTTTTGCTAGGCAGAAGCTTTTTAGTTTGATGTAGTCCTATTTATTTATTTTAGCTTTTACTTCCCTTGCCTTTCATAAAATCCTCTTTAAGTCCAAGGTTCTTGAGTTAAGTTCCTATGTTTTTTTCTATGAATTTTATTATTTCAGTTCTTATATTTAGGTCCTTAATACATTGAGAGTTAATTTTGGATTGTGGTAACAGACAACTGTATAGTTTCATTCTTTTGCAAGTGGCTTTCCAGTTTTTTCAGCACCACTTATTGAAGAGACTTTCCTTTCTCCACTGTATGTTTTTTTTTTTTTTTGTCAAAAGTTATTTGTCCATATAAATATAGGTGTACTTCTTGACACTCAATTCTGTTCCACTGCTCTGTGTGTCTGTCTTGCTGTCAGTGCCATGCCGTTTTGATTACTGTCACTTTCTGGGATAATTTGAAGTCGGTAGAGTAATGTCTCAAGCCTCATTTATTTTCTCAGGATGGCTTTGACAATTTGGGGTCTTTTGTGCTTCCATACAAATCTGATGATTTTTTTGTTCTATTTCTTTAAAAGATGCTGATGAGATTTTGATGAGGATTGCATTAAATCTGTGCAATGCTTTAGGTAATATGGTCATTTTAACTATGTTTATTCTTCCAATCCAAGAACATAGAATATATTTCCATTTCTTTGTATCTTATTCGATTACTTTTAATAGAGTCTTACAGTTTTCATTATATAGGTCATTCACTTGTTTCATTAAATTTATTCCTAGCTATTTTATTCTTTTTGTTGCAATTGCAAAAGAAATTATTTTTTCCACTTTTTTTGTGACACTTTGTTATTAGCATATAGGAATGCTATGGATTTTTGAATGTTGATTTTGTATCCAGAGACTTTACTGTATTTTCTTATTGTTTCTAATAGTGTTCTTGTGGAGTCTTTAGCGTTTTCTATGTAAAGAATCATGTCATCCACAAATAGTGACAGTTTGATTTCTTCATTTCCTATTTGGATGCCTTTTATATCACTAGGATCTCCAATGTTATATTGAATAACAGTGGCGATAGTGGACAGCCTTGCCTTGTTCCTGATCTTAGAAGGAAGGTTTTTAGTTTTTTACCATTAAGTAAAAATGTTGGCTGAGAGTTGGTCATAGATGGCCTTTATTATGTTAAAGTACTTTCCTTCTATACAGATTTTGTTAAGTGTTTTGATCATAAATGGATGCTGTATCTTGTTGAAAGCTTTGTCTGCATCTAGTGATATGATCATATGAATCTTATTTTATTATTTGTTTATGTGGTATATCACATTAATTAATTTGCATATGCTGAACTCTTCTTGTGCCTCTGGGATGAAGCTCACTTGATTGCAGTGTATAAACTTCTTAATATGTTTCTGTATTCAGTTCGCTACTATCGTATTTTGGATTTTTGCATCTGTGTTCATGAAAGATATTGGTCTGTAGTGCAGGGATCATAGTGGAGAATTCCCTCAATTTTTGTATGTCTGGAATAGTCTTAATTTCTCCTTCATATCTAAGGGAGAGCTTAGCTGTACACATTATTCTAGGCAGTATTTCCTTTCACTTAATTGTTTAAATATTTGAATCCATTCCTTTCTGGCTTGTAAGGTTTGTACTGAGAAGTCTAAGGATAATTTAATTGGTTTACCATTGTAAGTTACTGTTTTTTTTTTCTCCCTGGCTTTCTGAGAATTCTGTCTTTGTCATTGATTTTTGATAATTTTAATACAATGTGTCTTGATGAAGGCCATTTTGGTTTGAGATAATTGGATATTCTGTTGACTGCTTGAATTCCAAGCTCCAGCTCATTCCTTAGATTGAAGAAATTCTTGTCAACTACGTCTGAAAATGCTTTCTAGTTCCTGTTCCTTTTCCTTGCCTTTGATAATGCCCATTATTCTTATGTTTCCTCTCCTGATGGTATCAGCTAGTTCTTGATGTTCTCTTTCATTATTCTTCATTCTTCGGTTTCTCTCTTCTTCTTCCTGAAACACTTCTAGATTTCTGACTTTGATATCACTGATCTTTTCCTTCATTTGGTCAACTATATTTCCCAAGCTTGCTATTTTATTTTTCAACTCTTGCAGTGTGGTTTTTATCTCCTGAAGGTCTATTTTGCTCTTTTTGAGAGTTTTAGTCTCCTTGGTCTGCTCATCTTAGTTTTTTTTTTTTTTAATTCCTGAAATTGTTTATATGACTCATTTTGGAAATCACTGAATTTTTTCATAAGTACCATCCTGAAATCTCTGTCATTTAAGTTTCATGTTTCTATGTCTGTAAGCTTATTTTCTGGAGATGTTTCTCTTTCTTTCTGAGATGCCTTGTAACCTTAGTTGTTCATGGTGTTTAATGGACTATTTTTCCACCTGGGCATTAATAGAAATGTATTCTACTGTTTTTCCAGAATGAAGATTTTTATAAAGTTCTCTCTTTAACCTGTTGCAAAGAAGGCACTTTTCTTTTGGTTTCCAGTAGGTGGCGTCTAAGTTTCGTGGATCCCTGCTTTTATAAAGCTTTAAAAATGCCTTTTTATTTTCTGATAGATATTTAATCATGCTTGGTACCCTTCGTTTCAGTCCCTGTCAGTGTTAGCATCAGCTTTGGTAGCATTTGCTCAGATTCTCCTGGGCCTCCATGATGTTCAGTCTTAGAGGGTTTGGCAAGAGGAGCCTTCTGAGTTGGCAGCTGGGGTCTGTGGCTCAATCTTGGTTTTGCAATAGTGGTTGGTAAAAATCAACTGTTGTTTTTCTGCTGGCCATTTCTCTGCTTTCTGCCCTGATGACTGGATGCTGCTACCAGCTGGCCATGGGGATCTCACAACTATCCCAGGCATGGCTGTTCAGGGAACTTGCTATATCTTCTCCCCTCCCCATCCTCCTGCAGGGGGGCTCCAGTGGCTGCGAGAGGCAACTTCTTTATTTCTTACAGTCCACCACCTGACACCTATGGTTCTGAGTTGTGGTAGCTCTTATGCACAGATCCTATGCTTAGATGTGCTGGTGTGCAGTTTGGGTGTTTTTTGTTGAATTTTAGATGTTCAGCTTATTGTTGTTTCAAAGGGAAAGATCTGGGGACATCTCTCATTCCACCATGTTTTCAAAGATCCTCTGTCATGTAAATTATTAAAGAAGAAATATTTTCAATGATTTAAATGAATTATGTTGGCAGTTATATATACTATATATTAATTTAACTCTAAAAATTCACATGATTAAGCAGCTGATTGATTTTTAAAATAATAATCATTAAATTAAAACATATTTTTCCATTGTTGCAGATGTCGAAAGTGTATAAAATACATGTTTGCTGTTATTTAAAACAGCTATTTATGTAATCCTTTTTTGCCTTTCCTTTAGGTGCTTTGCAAAAATATCACTCAGTTATATCTCTTATTTACAGTTATGATGCCCAACAATAGAGAGGAACTTATTGTTGATCAAGATAATGGACCAACCATTAAAAAATTGCAAAGGGATAATAAAGGTAAAATGATTTTTGCATATTTGATATTCATATAAAGATCAGATACTAACTCAATTAACTAAGTGTATTCAGTACTGTATTTTGCATATACATTTCTCTAAGTCAGAATAGATCTGTATTACTTTAGATAACTTATTTTAGTAGTTAAAATAATGTTTACCTGAAGCTTGTTTATTTGATGTTATGAAACACCTATCAGCCTGAAGTTTGTCTGTTCCTGTGGTTGGAAACTTCACCTGAAGCTCTTCTATTATGTGTAATCAGAGACATCTTATTCTTTTTTTATACACGTACTTAACTATGCTTAAATGACTCATCATTTGATTGCTACATTTGAAAACCTGAGTCTCTGTCATGGAGAAGAAATAGTCCTCTCAACTCTCAAAAGTGATTTAAAAAATGTATGCTAAGTTGGGCATTTCAAATGAAAGCTTAGCAAGTTACTTCAATAAGGCATTTACCTGGAATTTTGAAGGTATAACACCAATCTGGCTTTTGATCCACTTAGGAACATCTATCGCCTCTGCACAGTATCCAGTTTTTCTTAGGATATCTGTTTAAAGAAGGTAAGGAGAGTAAGAATTTCAAAGTTATGCTATCTTGATATAAAAGCTGAGTACAACTTTGTTTAAAAAGCTGCAAAGGTAAAAAAAAAAAGGCAAAATATATCAGCACGTGTTATAAGCTATGCATTATGACTGTCACCATGGGTTATACAGTAGCTCTAAGCTAAAATACATAAGCTAACATGTAATGTATTAGATCATCAGATGGTCTGTTTGTATTTCACTAAAGGGTGCATTTTTCTAACTCTATTAAAGATGTTCATATTATATAGAAAAAAGACTTCCTGAACTGAAGAATAATAGAGAAAATTTTCTTTCTTCTCTAGACTAATTTTCTAATTACCTAGATGGACATTTTAGTTAGAATTTGAAATAATATATGATTTTAATTTCATTGATCCATGGTTGGTTTTTTTGCCACATGTTTTTTTGTTTTATTTCATTTTGTTTTGTTTTGTTTTGTTTTGTTTTGTTTTATTTTGTTTTAACCCAAACACTGAAAGGCTATATATACCCTCTGGAGCTCCAAGATATAAATGATTGATTTCAGAACAGTTGTCAGAATGGAAGAATTCAAGTTGAGTATATTAAACTACCCAAACTCTTACACAGGTAATGAAATTCTAGTTAGATGAAACTTTATTCATAACCCTACAACCATTTGTTCCTGAGACCTCTTTTCTGCCAAGTCATGACTATTTACAGGACAGCTTGATAGTAAAGCAGCTTTTCTAGGAAAATCTCAAGCTGTACCTAATACATATAATTTTATTGAAACTGCAAACCCTATAAATCAAAATGGCTTTTAGGACTGGCCTGGGTGCTGCAGTGCTCAAGTATACACTGCTGTGTCTTATGAAAAACCAGCTGGAACACTAGGACAGATATATAGTAACTAATTTTCATAAAATACACAGCGGTATGTACTGATACTTCTGAATTTCTTGCTGTGGAATGGCACAGTTTTACTCATTTCAATCACATAGGTTGTTCACACATTCTAATGAAGACATTAATAGAAAGGAGTGGCATATTAAACTGCACGCAGCTTATAATGGAAAGCTTTCTTTTAAATGAGATTGTCTATGTCAAGTTCTACAATTCTATTTATGACATTAAGACAAAGTGTATTTTCCTAAAATAGACCTTCATTATTAAAAGGGAACAGAGTTGAGTATAAGCCTCAACATTTATTAAGTATGACAAGTAAGCAGTTTATGCAACTGTGGCAAACATATGTTTTCACATCTGTTTTGAGTATTATCATCATGATTTAAAACATGATTTACAGCTCTGGAAATTATAAAATGCCAACTTTGCTATTATGTGAAAATTTTCCGAAAATGAAGACATACCATTAGAGTATATACTTCTTGTAGCCTGTCTCCTGCTACACCTTATAAAATTGGGTGACAGCAATACATCTCAAATGATAACTTGTATTGCGCCTTGAATTTTCATATGGAGACTATTAAAAGTCTGTATAATCTAGGCTTTCCTGGCAGTGATGTCCATTTATACTATGTCCAAAATGACTTAGCAAAATTGCTTTTTTTGTTTTGACTTAAGTACGAAATTTTGATTAAATTCTCTGGTCAGTCAGTTAAAGACTGATTTTATTTTCCACAGATTTTGTTAAACAAATTGACCAAATCGATTGTCTGCTATGATATTGCATTACATCGATTTTGTTTATTTATTTATTTATTTACTTACTTATTTACTTATTTATTTACTTACTTATTTATAATTATTTATTTTTTTATGGTGACATTAGTTAATGAAATCCAGTAAGTTGCAGGTGTACAATTTAACAGTAAGGTGTATATACATAATTTTGCTATCACTTCCCATAGTTACATTTCTATCTGTCACCACATATTTAACCTCCTTTTATGCCATTTACCTCCCTCCTCCTCCCTCGTCCCTACCCTCTAGTAACAATTAGTCTATTGTTCATGTTCATGACCCTCTGTTTGTTTGTCCTGTTCATTTGCTGCTTTTAGGTTTTTATACCACATAAAAGGAATATCATGTGATTTTCAACTTTTTTCTGTCTGGCTTATTTACCTTAACATGATTATCTCGAGGTCCATCCAGGTTGTCGCAAATGGCAGTATTTCATCTCTTCTTATGGCTGAGTAATATTCCATTGTACATATGTACCATCTCTTCTTTAGCCAATCATCTATCATAGAACACTTCAGTTGCTTCCATGTCCTGACCACCATGAATAATGCTTCTGTGAACATCGGTATGCAAATATCTTTTCAAATATGGGTTTTCAAGTCTTTGGGGGTAAATAGCCAGAAGAAGGATTGCTGGATAATATGGTAGATCAACTCTTAGTTTTGAGGAACTTCCATACTGTTTTCCATAGTGGCTGTACCAATTTACAGTCTCACCAGGAGTGTATGAAGGTTCTTTTTTCTCTGCATCTTCTCCAACATTTGTTCTTACTTGTCCTGTTGATTATAACTATTCTAAAAGGAGTGAGATGGTATCTCATTGTGGTTTTGATTTGCATTTCTCTAATAGCAAAGATAAGCATCTTTTCATATGTTTGTTGGCTATTCATATGTCTTCTTGGGAGAAGTGTCTGTTAAGGTCCTCTGTCAATTTTTTAATTGGATTGTGTTTTTTTTTCTTTTTGTTTGTTATTGAGTTCTGTGAGTTCTTTGTATATTTTGGATATTAGGCCAATATCGTAGGTGTTGGTTGCAAATATATTTTCCCATGTGGATGGTTCTCTCTGTACCCTGATGACAGTTCTTTTTGCTGTGCAGAAGCTTTTTAATTTAATGTAGTCCCATTCACTTATTTTTGCTTTACCTCCCTTGCCTGTGAGGTAAAATTCATAAAATCCTCTTTAAGTCCAAGGTCCCTGAGTTTAGTTCTTATGTTTTCTTCTATGTATCTTATTGTTTCAGATCTTATATTCAGGTCCTTAATCCATTTTGAGTTAATTTTGGTATGTGGTGATAGACAACAGTCTAGTTTCATTTTTTGCAGGTGGCTTTCCAGTTTTCCAGGCACCATTTATTAAAGAAGCTGCCCTTTTTCTGTTGTATATTTTTGCCTCTTTTGTCAAAAATTATTTGTCTGAAAGGGGTTTACTTCTGGACTCTCCATTCTGTTCCACTGGTTTATGTATCTGTTTTTCTGCCAATGTCATGCTGTGTTAATTATTGTTGCTTTGTAGTAAAATTTGAGGTTGTGTAGAGTGACACCTCCAGCCCTGTGCTTTTTTCTCAGAATGGCTTTTGCGATTCGGGGTCCTTTATTCTTCCTTATAAAGCTGATGATTTTTTGTTGTATTTCTTTAAAAAGTGACAATGAGATTTTAATGGGGATTGTATTAAATCTGTACACACACACACACACACACACACACACACACACACACACATATATATATATTTTATGTAATAAGGCCTTTTTAACTATGTTGATTCTTCCAATCCAAGAACATAAAATATCATCCCATTTCTTTGCATCTTCTTCAATTTCTTTTAACATGGTCTTATAGTATTTATTATATAGGTCCTACACATGTTTTGCTACTTTTTTTCCCCTAGGTATTTTATTCTTTTTGTTGGAATTGCCAAAGGAATTGCTTTTTCCACTTCTTTTTCTGACAGTTTATTATTAAAGTATCATAACACAATACATTTTTGAACATTGATTTTGTATCCAGAAACTTTACTGTATTTGCTTATTGTTTCTGGTAGTTTTCTTGTGTAGTCTTTAGGGTTTTCTATATAGAGAATCATGTCATCTGCAAATAGTGACAGTTTGACTTCTTCATTACTTATTTGAAATCCTTTTCTATCTTTCTCTTCCCTGATTGCACTCGCTAGGAACTTTAATGTTATATTGAATAACAGTGGTGACAGTGGACATCCTTGTTATATTCATAATCTTAAAGGGAAGGTTTTTACTTTTCACCGTTAAGATTAATGTTGGCTCAGTTTTTGCTGTATATGGCATTTAGTATGTTAAGATACTTTCCTTCTATGCTGATTTTGTTAAGTGTTTGCTGTATCTTGTCGAAGGCTTTTTCTATACCTATTGAAATGATCGTATGATTCTTATTTTTTATGTTTATTTTTTCTTTATTTTTTATTTAAGTTTTTTGAGGTAACATTGGTTAATACAATTATATAATTTTCAGGTGTACATTATAATTTGACATATGTATATTCTATTGTGTTTACCACACAAAGTCCATTTTCTTTCAGCTACCATATATTTGATTCCCTTTACTCACTTCACCCTCTCCCTACCACCCTATATTTGACCCCTTTCATGCCATCTGCCTCCCCAATCCTCCCCAATCCCCTACCCTCTAGTAACCATTAGTTTTATGTCCATGTTCATGAATCTCTGTTTGTTTGTGCTATTCATTTGTTGCTTTTAGGTTTACATACCACATATAAGTGATATTATGTGATTTCCAGCTTTTTCTGTCTTGTTTATTTCGCTTAGCATGATTATCTCAAGGTCCATCCAGGTTGTTGCAAATGGCAGTATTTCATCCCTTCTTATGGCTTAGTAATATTCCATTGTGTGTGTGTGTGTGTGTGTGTGTGTGTGTGTGTGTGTGTGTGTGTGTACACACACACACACCAAAGCTTCCTTATCCAATCATCTATTGTAGGGCACTTTAGTTGCTTCTGTGTCCTGGCCACTGTAAATAATGCTGCTATGAACATCAGTGTGGAAATATCCTTTCAGATATGGGTTTTCAAGTTTTTGGGGTAAATACCCAGTAGTGAGATTAATGGATCATATGGTAGATCAATTATCAGTATTGTGAGGACCTCCATACTGTTTTCCATAGTGTCCATACCAATTTGCAGTCCCAACAGCAGTGTATGAGGGTCTCTTTTATTCTGTATCCTCTCCAACATTTTTTATTTGTCCTGTTGATAACAACTATTCTAACACATGTGAGATGTTATCTCATTGTGGATGTGAGTTTGTGTTTCCCAAAGAGCTAGCAATGTTGAGCATCTTTTCAAATATTTGTTGGCCATTTGTATGTCCTTCAGGAAGAAGTTTCTGTTCAGATCCTCTGCCCATTTTTTAATTGGACCCTTTTTTTGGTTCTGTTATTCAGTTGTAAGATTTCTTTGTATATTTTGGATATTAGGCCCTTATAGGAGGCATTGCTTACAAATATATTTTCCCATTTGGATAGTTGTCTCTTTATCTTGTTGATAATTTCTTTTGCTGAACAGATGCATTTTAGTTTAATGCAGTCTCCTTCATTTATTTTTGCTTTCACTTCCCTTCATTTTGAGGTAAAATTCATAAAATACTCTTTAAATTCAAGGTCCTTAAGTTTAGTTTCTATGCTTTCTTCTATGCATTTTATTGTTTCTGTTCTTATATTCAGGTCTTTAATCCATTTTGAGTTAATTTTGGTGTGTGACGATAGACAACAGTCTAGTTAAATTCTTTGACAGGTGGTATTTCAGTTTTTCCAACACCATTTATTGAAAAAGTTTTCAATTTTCCAATGTATGTTATTGGCTTTTTTTTGTTGAAAATTATTTGTCTGTATAAATATAAGTTTACTTCTAGACTCTCGATTCCGTTCCACTGGTCTGTGAGTCTGTCTTGCTGTCCATACCATGCCATTTTGATGACTGTCACTTTGTAGTATAATTTGAAGTCAGGCAGTGTGATGTCTCAAGCCTCATTCATTTTCTCAGGATGGCTTTGGCAATTCAGGGTCTTTTGTGCTTCCATACAAATCTGATGATATTTTCGTTTATTTCTTTTAAAAATGTGGATGGGATTTTGATACAGATTGCATTAAATCTGTATAATTTTTTAGGTAATATGGTCATTTTAACTATGTTGATTCTTCCAATCTAAGCACACGGAATATCTTTCCATTTCTTTGTATCTTCTTTGAATTCTTTTAATATGGTCTTGTAGTTTTTATTATATAGATCCTTCACGTGTTTCATTAAATTTATTCCTAGGTATTTTATTCTTTTTGTTGCAATTGCAAAAGAAATTATTTTTTCACTTTTTTTCCTGATACTTCATTATTAGAATAAAGGAATACTATGGATTTTTAACCAATTATTTTGTACCCAGATATTTTACTGTATTTGCTTATTGTTTCTAGTAGTGTTTTTGTGGAGTCTCTAGGATTTTCTATATAGAGAATCATATCATCTGCAAATAGTGACAGTTGACTTCTTCATTTCCTATTTGGATGCCTTTTATATCTTTTGTCTGATTGCACTCGCTAGGACCTCCAATGTTATATTGAATAACAGTGGTGATAGTGGAGAGCCTTGCCCCTTCCTGATCTTAAAGGGAAGGCTTTTAGTTTTTCCCCATTAAGTATTATGTTGGCTGAGGGTTTTTCATATATGGCCTTTATTATGTTAAGGCACTTTCCTTCTATACTGATTTTGTTAAGTATTTTGATCATAAATGAGTGCTGTATCTTGCTGAATGTTTTTCTGCATCCATTGATATGATTATATAACTCTTATTTTTTAATTTGTTTATGTGGTGTATCACATTAATTAATTTGTGTATGTTGAACCTTCCCTGTGGCCCTGGGATGGACCCCACTTGATCGTGGTGTATAATATTTTTAATATGTTGCTGTCTTTGATTCGTTAGTATTTTACTTATGATTTTTTCATCTGTGTTCATGAGAGATATTGGTCTGTAGTTTTCTTTTGTGTATGTGTGTGCATGTGCGTGTGTGTGTGTGTGTGTGTGTGTGTTATTTTTACCCAGTTTTAGTAGCAGGGTACTATGGGCCTCATTAAATGCATTGAGAAGTATTGCCTCCTCTTCAATTTTTTGGAAGAGTTTGAGGAGAATAGGTATTAAATCTTCTTTGAATGTTTGGTAAAATTCACTGGTGGTGCCATCTGGTCCTGGACTTTTAATTTTTGGTAGGTTTTTGATGATCATTTCAATTTCCATATACCACTCAGTGTATTTAGATTTTCCAGTTCTTCTTGTATAAATCTAGGAAGGTTGTATCTTTCTAAGTACTGGTCCATTCCTTCTAAGTTATTAAATTTGCTGTTATATAGTTTTTCATAGTATTCTTGTATGATCCTTTGTATTTCTGTGATGTCAGTCATAATATCTCTTCTTTCATCCCTAATTTGTTTATTTGTGTCCTTTCTCTTTTATGTTTAGTGAGTCTAGCCAGGAGTTTGTCATTTTTTTAAACTTTTTAAAGAATTTTCACTTTGCTGCATTTATTTTTTTTATTTTTTATTGTTTTGTTTTCAGTTTCATTTATTTTTGCTCTAATTTTGATTATTTCTTTCCTTTTGTTGACTTTAGGCTTCATTTGTTCTTACTTTTCTACTTTTTTAAGATGAAGTTTTAGATTTTATATTTGGGCTCATTCTTGTTTTTTGAGATAAGCCTGTAATGATATGAACTTGCCTCTTATAACCACTGTTGCCATGTCCTGGAAGATCTGACATGTTATACTATCATTATTACTCATTTCTGTATATCTCTTGATCTCTCTTTGTATTTTTTCTTAAACCCAGTCATTCTACAGTAGCATGTTATTTAATCTCTATGTATTTTTGCTTCTTCCTGCTTTCTTTTTACAGTAGATCTCCAGCTTCAAAGCATTATGATCAGAGAATATGGTAGGTATGATTTCAACCCCCTAAAATTTATTAAGGCAATCTCTTTGTCCCAGTATCTTGTTGGTCCTTGAGAATGTTCCACGTGCACCTGAGAAGAATGTATAAACCCTTGTTTTGGGATGAAAGACTTTGTAAATGTCAATTATGTCCATTTTGTGTAATGTGTCATTTCAGGATGTTATTTCTTTATTGATTTTCTGTTTGGATGATCTGTCCATATCTGACAGTGGGGGTATTTAGGTCCCCTTCTACGATGGTGTTTTCATCTCTTTCTACCTTTAGTTTTGTTAGTAATACCTTTATATATTTGATGGCTCCATAATTGGGAGCATAGATATTAAGAAGTGTTATGTCTTCTTGGTATATGATTCTTTCTATCATAATGAAGTGTCCATCACTATCTTTCTTTACTTTTTTAATTTTGAAGTCTATTTCATCTGATATTAGTACTGCTACCCATGTGCTCTCTGAATGCCATTTGTTTGAAATATAGTTTTCCACTCTTTCACTTTGAGTCTCTATTTGTCTTTGGAACTGAGATGAGTCTTCTGGAGGCAGCATATGGTTGGATTATGTTTTTTCATTGAATCTGCTACTCTCTGCCTTTTTATTGGTGAATTAAGTTTATTTACATTTAGGGTGATTATTGAAATATGTGGTTATCCTATAGCCATTTTATATTTTGCATTCTGGTAGCTTCGTGTTTCCATTGTTTCTTTTTCCTTATGTGTCTGTTTTTTTAATTATTGCTTTGGTTCGGTGTTGAGGATTTTTCATCTGGTCCTTCTTGTTTTATGTTGTGTTCTGAATTTCCTTATATTTGGCATGTGTTTATCATTACAAATATTTAAACAATAGTGATATATGTACATATGGATATATGCTATATATATATATATATATATATATATATATATATATATATAATCTTCATTCCCCTTTACAAATTTGGATCTTTGAATCCTACCATTTTCAGTTATTGTTGTCTCAGTTTCTCCTTATGTATGCTGAATGTTCATTACTATCTTGCTATAGCAAGTCTCTTTTTTTTTTGTTTAAACTTATAATGCCCTATTCTTAGTAAGGGTTCCACTTGTCTGCTTCTATCGGCCTACTAGTCACCTTACTGATAGTTAAGGGTTTTTTGTCATTTTGTTTTAGGTGAGCTGACCCCTTTCAGTATTTCCTGTAGAGTATGCCTCATAGTGGAGAATTCCCTCAATTTTTATATGTCTGGAAATTTCTTTATTTCTTCTTCATATTTAAAGGAGAGTTTTGCTGGATACATTATATTTGGCTTGGAGTTCCTTTCATATAATAGTTTGAATAGCTGATTCCACTCCTTTTTGGCTTGTAAGGTTTGTGCCCTTAAGTCCAACGATGATCTAATTGATTTTCCTTTATAGGTTACCAACTTCCTTTCCTTGGGTGCTCTGGGAATTCTTTTTTTGTTGTTGATTTTTGATAATTTTAGTACAATGTGTCTTGGTGAAGGCCTTTTTGGGTTGAGATAATTGGATGTTATGTTGACTTCTTGGATTCCAAGTTCCAGCTAATTCCTTAGATTTGGGAAATGCTCGTCAACTATTTGTCTGAACATGCGTTCTAAACCCTGCTACTTTTCTTCCCCTTTTAGAATGTTCATTATTTTTATGTTTCCTCTCCTGATGGTATCAGCTAATTCTTGTATTTTTCTTTCATTATTTTTCATTCTCTAGTTTCTCTCTTCTTCCTTCTGAAAAACTTACAGATTTCTCTCTTCGATATCACTGATCCTTCCCTCCATTTGGTTGACTCTATGTCCCATGGTTTCTATCTCATTTTTCATCTCTTGCAGTGCATTCTTTGTCCTCCAGAAGGTCTATTTGGTTCTTTTTAGGGCTTCAGTATCCTTTTTTAAATAACTCATTCTGCTTATCTAGCTGTTTTTTCTATTCTTTAAATTGTTGATATCAATCATTTCAGAACTCAGTGAGTTTTTTCAGAAGTACCGTCTTGAATTCTCTGTTATTTAAGTTCCATATTTCTATGTCTATAAGCTTATTTTCTTGAGATTATTCTCTTTCTTTCTGAGATGCCTTATCACCTTGGTTTTTCATGGTGTTTAATGTAGTTTTTCTCTACCTGGGTATTAATGGAATTGTATTCTTCTTTTTTTTTTCCAGAAAGAAGATATACTATATAAAGTGTCTCTTTAGCCTGCTGCAAAAAAAAAAGGCACTTTCCATTTGGTTTCCAATAGGTGACATCTATGCCTCTTGTTTCCCTGCTGTATATAAAATCTTAACAATGCCTTTTTCCCCCCTCATAGGTGTTTAATTGCACTCACTACTCTTAGTCTCAGTCCCTGTCTATGTTAGCCACAGTTTTGGTAGCATTTGCTCAGATTCTCTAGGGCTCTGTGGTGTTTGGTCTTGGAGGATATTTGTGGAGGAATCCTCTGGGTTGGAGTATAGGGCTTGTTGCTCAGATTTCCATTTGTAACCATCGCTGGTAATACGTAACTTCCGCTTCTCTGCCTTTCTTACTTCTCTGTTTTCTGCCATTATCCCTGTGCATTGCCACTGTGTGGAGCTCAGCTCTCCTAGGCAGGATTATTCAGGGAACCCACAACACCTTCTCCCCTCCCTCTTACCCTTCAGGGAGCTCCATCTGGATCTGGCAGCTTCTTTGTTTCTCCCACTCTACTGCTGACCTCTTGGTGTTCTAACCTGTGGTAGCTCTTATAAGCAGATCCATGCTTGGACCTGCTTGTGTGCCTGTTTGGTGTTTTTTGTTGAGTTTTAGATGTTCAGCTTATTGCTGTTTCAAGGGGAGAGATCTGGGGACATTTCTCACTCCGCCATGTTTTTATTGTTGTACATGGTTTTTAATAGTCAGCTCTGAAATTCTTTAGAATAAGGGCATTTGGCTCCATCCTCTTTAGTTTATCCATGTGGAAGCAAAGAAATAAAGGAAGATCCCCTACCCTTGTCTACCACTTGTCTCCCAAACCACTAGCAAGAATAAGGGATTTTGATATTTTGCATCCTGTACTGAATTAATTTATTGAAAACTTTATATGTGCAAGAAATACTGAAGATAAAATCTTAAATGCTATAGAAACAGTGGAACAATAAATTTATCATCGAGCCCAAGACTTAAGTCCACTGAACCATCACATTTTAAATCAGTCCATAGGCCGCAGATGAAAAGTTTGATAGTTTTGACATCCTTTGAACATAAAAATCTAAAGTATATCTCATCTAGAACAATAGTGTTATATTCATTTTTATGTAGATATGCTAATTTCAATTTGGAGAAGGGTTTGAGCTATATATTGACACTCTAATAATGTAGATATTCTGCATTAATATATTCCTGAGAAAATCTGAGATGCTACACTAAATCTTTAATTCCTTGTAGCATTATTCAGGTAATTGGAAATAATTCTTGACTTTAGTTAAATTGAGAAATATTATATTTTTTGAATAACAGAGACTTATGTACTTGGCCTACTAAAATACAAACATTAGAAATATACTTTATAATGAAGTTAAAATACATAATGAAAAATAAAATATATAATTTTGTGCATTTTATGCTATTCAGTGAGTCTCAATAGAAATGAGGAAAATGAGGAAAATGAGGAACATATCTTACTGGAAATTTTCTTAGAATTACTTTCCTTTTTAAAAATGTTTTTAGAAGCAGTTGTAGATTCATGATAAGTTGCAAAAAGAATAAAAAGAGAGATCTCATGTACCCTCAATTGGTTCCTCCAATGGCAATATTTTATATAAGTATATGATAGGAAAATCAGAAAATTTACAATGGTACATCTACAAACCTTTTTCAAATTTCACCAATTTTATACAACATAATTCCTTTGATATTTATCCAAATTTTTGCATATGTCAAAAATTTTTTATATTTTATGACTAATTAGCACTTCATGGTATATATATACCTCAGTTTGTGTAATCATTCATCCATTGTAGGAAGATGAGTCTCCAGTCTTTATTACTAATAAAGCTTCAATGAAAATTGATGTACAGGTTTTTCTTTGGATATAACTTTTCTATTGGACAAATGTCCAAGAATGCAATTGCTGGGTCATATGGAAAGTGCATGCATAGTTTTATAACAAACTGCCAAACTATTCCCCAGAGTGGCTGGAACATTTCTATATTCCTAGCAGCAATATATGAGTAGTTCAGGTTCTCCACATCCTTGCCAGTATCTTGTGTTGTCCTTTTTTTAAAACAAAAAACAAAAAACAAAAAACAGCCGTATTTGTTCTCATGATGTGTATAGTGGTCCTTTTTATAAAAAAAAATAGCTGTTCTCATGGGTGTATATAGTGATAATCTCATTATGGTTTTAATTTGCATTTCTCTACTGGCTAGTGATATTGAACCCCTTGTCTTATATTCTCTTTGGTGAATTGTCTCTTCATGTGTCTTCCCCATTTCCTAATTAGTTTGCTTGTTTTTATATTATCTAGGTACAAGTGCTCTGTTAAATATGTGGCTTGCAAAATTTTTACCACTCTGCAGCTTGTTTTTATATCCTCTTGGAACAGTCTTATGCAGAACAAGCAATTTTTAAGAATTTTGATGAAGTCTATTATTTTTTTTTCTTTTGTGGTACTTTTGATTTCAAGTCTGAAATCTCTTTGCCTAGTCCTAGGTCTGAAAATTATCTCTTATGTTTTCCTTCTTTATTTATATTTATTTCTTTCTAGATTTTATATTTATGATCATTACCACAGGTCAAGGATTTTGTTGTTGTTCTGCTCCAGCACCATTTGTTGAAAAGGCTATTCTTCCTCTTGAATTGCTTTTGCATTTTTTTCAAGTCCACAATCTGTACTTGTTTCTTGATATTTTTGGGTTCTTTAGTTTATTTTTTTATGTATCTATCTTGTCAGTACCGTGGTATTGTTTGTTAAAGCTCCATAGTAAGTTTTAATATCACATAGAATTATTCCTCCTGCTTTATTCTTTTTCCAAAATTGTCACAGATATTCTAAAGCCTGTGCCTTTCCATATATTTCATAAAATCTAGACTATGTCCATAAAAATCCTTGCTGGGATTTTGATAGAAATTTTATTAAACCTATAGATTAATTTAGAGAACATTTATATCTTTACTATTTTGATTTTTCCAATCCATGAATCTAACATGCCTTTCTATTAATTTCAAATTTTTTGATTCTTTCATCAGAAAATTTAACTTTCCACATACAAGTCCTATACAAGACATGCTAGATTTATACCTCAGAATTTCATTGTTTGAACAATTATAAATGATTTTATATTTTCAAATTTAGTTTCATGTCCTCTTTCTTAGTATATAGAAATACTGTTGATTTTCATATGTTGATCTTGTATTCTTCCATCTTACTTAAACTCACTTACTAGCTCTAAAAGTTTTTGGTTAGTTTTAATCTTTAGGATTTTCTACATAAGCAATCAGGTCATACCATCTGCAGATAAAGAGTTTTTATGCTTTTTTGATTTATATGACTTTTATTTCCTTTTCTTGCCTTATTGTATGGCTGTGGCTTTCAGTATTACACTGAATAATAATGATGAAAGTGGGTACCCTTGACTTCATTTTAGCACGAAAAGTATTCAGTCTGTCCATCTTATGTATGATGTTATCTGTCAATTACTTTGTAGGTACTCTTTATCAGGTTGAGGCAATTTATTATTAACTTGCTGAAAGTTTTTTTTTCATAAATCGGTGTTTGATTTTATCAAATGCATTTTCTGCCTCTGATTTTCCATTTTTAGCTTGTTACTATGATGAAATACACACTGAGTAATATTCCACTGTTAAATGAGACTTGTATGCCTGAAATAAATCACACTTAGTCTTAGTATATCGTTCTTTTTAAATATTGTTAGATCTAGTTTGCTAACATTTTGTTAAGAATTGTGTGTGTCTATGTTCAGGAGGGACTGGCTTGCAGTCTGGCTTTTGTAATAGCTTGGTATTTAATACCTTGTACTCTCTACTGACATCATGTGTGAGAAGGCTGGCTTCATTGCTACTAAACAGTGATTAAAGACCTGAATTTTTCAATAAGCCTTCTTTGACACCACTCTTGAGGTGGGGTGTGGGGTTGGTGTTGGTAAAGGGAATTGGCACACTTTATTACAGCCTGGCAAAAGTGAAGGTTAGATTTCCCAGTTGGCCTTTGCTGGTGGAGTGGGAGGGGGACTGCAGATTTTTCTGGGCTGTTTGTCTGAAATAGAGCAGTTATTGTCTAAAAGATTTCAGTATTGCTAAGCTACACATTCCTGGTCCTTTGGCTAGAGGGAGCACATTTTTCTGTTTTTTTTTTGTTGTTGTTGTTTTGTTTTGTTTTGTTTTGTTTTGTTTTTATCTGTGCCTACTGTTTTATCTAGATTCCCAGCTTTTCAAGTATTCAGTCAGGGTTATGTGACACAAAAAGAAAGCTCAGTAATTAACTTCCATGTTATTCCTCAAATTCCAATGTCTCTAACTGGGCTACATTTCTCTCTATACTTTCAGAGTATTCTTACATTTGTTTTATATTACATGTCCACATTTTTAGCTGTATTTAGAGGGAAGAATAGGGAAAATTATATTTAGTCTACCTTTTGGAGTCAGAAGACTCTCCGAGATCTCTCCTTCATTTTTTTTAATTCTCTCTCTCTCTCTCTCTCTCTTCCTCTCTCTCTCTCTCTCCATGTGTATGTATGTATATGTGTGTACGTGTGTATATCACCCAAAGAATGCAGTTCAGTGTTTTTATTATATACTCAAGGTTGTGCAAACATCACTATTATCTAACTTCATAACATTTTGATAAACCTCAAAAGTAACCTTATATCCATTAGGTTACTTTTACTTAGCTGGCAGCCACCAGAAACCACTCATCTGATTTCTGTCTCTGTAAATTTGCCTAATCTGAATGTTTAAAATGAATGGAATCATTCAATATGTGGCCTTTTGTGTCTGGCTTCTTTCACTTAGCATAATGATTTCAAGGTTCATCCATGATGTGGAATGAGTCAATCTTTCATTTCCTTTTTATGTATGAATATTATTCTATTTTATGGAGACAACACATTTTGTTTATTCATTCATCAGTTGATAGACATTTGGTATGTTTTCACCTTTCAACTATTATAAATAATGCTGCTGAGAACATTTATATACAATTTTTGTGTTCAATTACATTTTCATTTCTCTTGTTTGTATACCTAGGATAAAATTGCTGGGTTATATGGTAACTCCACATTTAACACTTGTGAAGAACCACCACTCTGTTTTCCAAAGTGGCTACAGAATTTTACATTTCCATCAGCAATGTACGAGGGTTCCAATTTCTCCCCATCCTTTCCAACACTTTCTATCATCTGCTTTTTAAAATTATTATTATAGCTGTTCAAGTGTATATGAAGTGTTATCTTGTGGTTTGATTTGCATTGATGAATAATGCTGTTGGGCATCTTTTCATGTGCTTATTGTCCATTTGCATATCTTCTTTAGAGAAATATCTATTTGAGTCCTTTTTCTATTTTTTAATTTAAATATTTGTCTTTTTATTTTCAAGTTTTAAGAGTTCATATATTCTGGATACACCCTTATCAGACATGATTTGCAAATATTTTATCTCATTCTGTGGATTGTCTTTTCACTTTCTTCACAGTATTCATTATGAACAAGTATTTTTAATTTTAGTAAAATTCAATTTATCTGTTTTTTATTTTGCCACATATGCATTTGTTGTCATATCCAAGTGTCCTTTGCCAAAACCAGAGGATACTTCTTGAAGATACACTCCTTTTTTTGTTACTTTTTGGAGATCAAACAATACCCCTGAAAATATACTCCTATTCATTAATCTAAGAGTATTATAATTTTAGCTCTTACACTTAAATCTGTAATCTTTTTTTTTTTTGAGTAAATTTTTGTGTTTGGTTTTTGGTAGGAAACCAATTTTATTGTTTTGCATGTGAATATCCAATTATCCCAGCACCATTATTGAAAATACTGTTATTGCCCCATTGAATTGAGTCGGCACTTGTCAAAAATCACTTGAGCATAAAAATAGGATTTATTTCTGGATTCTCAATTTTATTTAATGATCAATATGTCTATCTTTATGCTAGTATCACAATATCTTGATTACTATAACTTTATAGTGGAGTTTTTTTGAAAATTGGAAATATGTGTCATCCAACTTTATTTTTTTCAAGATTATTTAGGAAATTCTGAATTCCTTACATTTCCATAAGAACTTCAGGATCAATTTCTGCTAAAAAACTCATTGGAATTATGATAAGGATTATGCTAAATCTGAAGACCAATTTGAAGAGTGCTGTCTTCTTAACAATCTTAAGTATTTTGATACCTGAACATGGGATGTCTTTCTATTTATTTAGGTTCTCTTTAACTTCTTCCAGCTATATTTTGCAATTTTCAGAGTATACATTTTGCATGCCTTTTGTTAAGTTTATTCCTAAGTATTTTATTTTTTAACATTTTTAAATTCAATTGTAAATAGAATTGTTTTTCTAATTTTGATTTTGAATTATTCGCTGGTAGTGCATAGAAATACAGTTGATTTTTCTATATTGATTTTGCATTCTTCAAACTTGTTACACTTGGTTATTACCTCAGATGATTTTCCTGTATATTCTTTAATATTTTCTGCATATAAAATCATGACATTTGAAAATTGAGATAATTTTATTTGTTCTTTTCCAATCTGTATACCTTTAATTTACTTACATAATTCCCCTGAATAGAGGCTGCAGTACAGTGTTGAATAAAGTGATAAGAGTATAAATCCTTGTCCTATTCCTGATCTTAAGGAGAAAGCATTCAGTCTTTCATTATTAAGTATGAAGTTATCAGTGGGTTTTCCATAGATGACTTTTATCAGGTTGAAGATGTTTCCCTCTAGGTCTAGTTTGTTACATATTTTTACCATGAAAAAGTTGCAGATTTTGTCACAGTATTTTTCTGAGTCTATTGAGATGATCATGGGGTTTTTGTCCATTATTCTTTTAATATAGTGCATTATGTTGACTTTAATTTTTAAAGAACATTTTATTTTTAATAATGATTATTATCGCTATAATTATTTTATTATGGTAATGATATTTAATGAGATATATCCTCTTAACAAAAAAATTAAATACACAATATGTTATTTTTCACTATAGGAACAATGTCATAAAGCATATCTTTAGAACTTATTCATGTTGTATAACTGAAACTTTGTATCCATTGGACAGCAATTTCTCATTCCTCTTCCTCCAGCTCCTGGAAATCACCATTCTCCTCTCTGTTTCTATAAGTTTGGCTGTTTTAGAAACTTCATATTGTGAAAACATACAGTATTTGACTTTCTGTGACTGGCTTATTTCACTTAGCATAATGTCCTCCAGTTTTATCCATGTTATTGCATATAGCAGGATTTTCTTATTTTCAAGGCTGACTAAAATTCCATTCTGTATATATATTACATTTTCTTTATCCATTCATCCATTGATGGGGATTTATGTTGTTTCCATGTCTTGGTTATTGTTAATAAATACAGCAATGAATTTGGGAGTGTAGATATCTCTTCAAGTGCCTGATTTCAGTTATTTTGGATTTATATGCAGAAGTTCCATTTGATGGATCATTTAGTAGTTAGATTTTAATTTTTTTAGAAAACTCCATGTGGTGTCTTAGAGTGGCTGCACCATTTTATGTTCCCACCAACAGTGTGCAAGAGTTTCAATTTCTTTATATCCTTGCAAACATTTGTTATATTTTTAAAATAACTATCTTAAAGGGGATAAGGTTATATCTCATGGTAGTTTTTATTTGAATTTTCCTAATATTAGTGATGTTGACCATATATTCATATACCTGTTGACTATTTGTATGTCTCCTTTGGAGAAATGTCTATTCAAGTTACCTTTGTACTTTTAAAAATCAGGTTACTTGTCTTTCTTTTTTCTATTGAGTTGTAGGAGTTTCTTATGTATTTGAATATTAATTTTTATCAGATGTAAAGTTTGTAAATATTTTTTCTAATTTCATAGGTTGCCTTTTCCATATGTTGATTGTTTTCTTTTGTTGTACAGAAGCTTTTTAGTTTAATGTATTCCCATTTGTCTTTCATGCATTTGTTGCTTTGTGTTTTTGATGGCAAGTTTAAAAAATCATCGCCTAGACTAATGTCATGAAGTTTTTCTCCTATGATTTCATCTTGGAGTTTTACAATCTCAGAACTTATGTTTAAATCTTTAATCCCTTATGAATTGATTTTTGTTTATATTGTAAACTAAGGATCTAATTTTATTATTTCTCTTGTGGATATCCAGCTTTCCTACCACCATTTCTTGAAGAGAATATCCTTTGCCCATTGTGTATTCTTGGCACCTTTGTCAAAGATCAGTTGACTAGATATATGTGGCTTTCTTTCTAGGCTTTTTTTTTTCTGTTCCTTTGGTCTACATATTTGCTTTTATGCCAGCACCATACTGTATTGATTACTATACCTTTGTAATATAGTTTTGAGTCAGGAAGTATGATGACTCTAGCTTTGTTCTTTCTTAAGATTGCTTTAACTCTTCAGGGTCTTCTTTGTTTCCATATGAATTTTAGAATTGTTTTATATAGTTCTGTAAAAAAAAATGTCATTGGGCTTTTGATAGGGATCGCAATGTATTTGTAGATTGCTTTGGGAAGTTTGGACATTTTAACAATGTCAAGTCTTCCAATTCATGAACATGAGCTGCCTTTACATTTGTGTCTTCTTTAATTTCTTTCATCAGTATTCTGTGGTTTTCAGTATACAGATCTTTCACCTTCTTGGTTAAATTTATCTCTAGATATTTTATTCTTTTCAATGCACTTGTAATTAAGGTTGAATTTTTAATTTTTTTGGTAGTTCTTTATTAGTTTATAGAAACACAACTTATTTTTGTATGCTAATTTTGTATCCTTAATTTTAATGAATTTCTAGTTCTAACATGTCTTTTTTGGTGGAGTTTTTAGGGTATTCTACAAAACAGATTATGTCATATAAAAAATGATAATTTTATTGTTATTTTGTATGTTGAATTAATCTTTTGTTTTTTAGATAAAACCCTCTTGGTCATGGTGTATAATCATTTTTATGTATTGCTGAGTTTTAATTGCTCATATTTTATTGAGCATATTTTTCTCTCTATATATTTATACTCGATGTTGTTTCATATTGTTTTTTTTTTCTTTTCTTGTAATGTTTTTGTTTGATTTGGATATCAGGGAATAACTACCTTATAGAATGAGTTGGAAAACTGGCCTTATAAAATTAGTTAGAATGTGTTCTCTACCATTATTTTAATCTAACAGATTCCATTAGTGGAAAAACATATTGTACAATTTGAGATATCCTTTTGACGAAAGATAATTTTTTATAGTGATGAAAGAAAGATAAATGAAACAGGTGCATGGCAACCAAAACAGCAATAGGTAAATTGATATGGATATTAATTTGCCAGAAGTTTTCTAACAATTAAACTGAAAACATTCAGATGGGGTGAACAAACCACAAGCAATGAGCTAAGAAACCAAGGTACACATTAAATATAAAGATTTTAAAATGCAGTGTTATTTTAAAACACCTGCAAAAGTGTGGCCTGTTGTTATTTTGGATCAATTTAACCTGCAAGCTAGACTTCTCAGGCGATTTTTCAGGGAAATAGTTCAAGGTATGATTTTATATTTTCCTCAATGATGTTTTTACTGGTAAATATGTATCTTTATATTTATTTACATTATAATTATATATCTAGATTAAAGATCCATTTTCTAATTTTGTAAGATCATGGCAAAATAGAGCCTTTAATATAAATAATTTATTATTGCAGATTAAAATTAAAAGTTTTGAAACAATTTTATCTCAGTTTCTACTACCCTTTTCTGAATTTCATGTTAGAACATAGTCTAATGCAATTTATAAGGAGTGGTTACCATGAAGACCATTTCTTGGAATAATTTGACAATTCACACCAGACAGATTAAGCTAGTAGTTTATATCTTTTAGAAACCCCTTTTTTGGTTCTTTTTTCCTTTGTCAAAATCTGTCAGGATCAGCTGCAATAGTTTTGACACTATCTGACCTGTTTTGATCAATATGTCAGGATTTCACTTTTCAAAAATTATTTATACCTTATGTAGATATTTGTTATAGTTTTCAAGCATCCTTATATAAACCATCAGCTTAAAAAACAGTAGTAATACATACAACCAACTAGACATAACCAGAGTGTATTTCTGTTCTTTTTAACCAAGAAGCTTTCTAAAATAGCCAATGAACCGTACGTGTGTATGCATGCACACACACCTTTTTAAGGTAGCTAAGTTCTAAAAATAATATTTGAAATTGTATTAAGTTGAAGAGCTCAAGTAAGCTTACTTGAGAGCTCAAGTGAGATAAACTTACTTGTTACAACTAAGTCTATAATAGTTTCCTAGTCATATTCATAAAGCTATAGTTTAAGAAAAATTCTATGATATTATGATAGTAGTATTTGTAGATTATATGGTTTATATTCAGATTTAAACAAATCGAAAATGAACACAAATATTTAAAAAATTCGTTTACCTGATTCTTCTTTATTATAAAACTTAACACATATATAGTTTATTCTATTTTTTCCAAGACTTCCATAGTTACCCATTAATCTAGCAATATTTGTTATGCAAGAATAAAATCTGTATATATTCTGATCCAAAACAATTTATTTATGTCTGGTGACAAATCAAATTGTCATATTAATGTTTATTTATTTATTCTAATTTGTATCCTGATTCTTTCAAATTTATTTGTTGAGATAAGAGTATCACATATTAATTACTATAATCATAGAATGATTGTGTATATTTTTAAAACTCAAATCTTTAATTTATAGGTTTAATTTTCTAATAATAAATATTTTTAAGGATTTTATTTATTTATTCTGGATGTATCTGTTTGGATAACTGTATTATACAAGTCCCCAGATAAAACTAAAAAAAAATTGTATTTAAAAGTTCTTTCTCATGAATGAAAGTATAACTAGACACATTTATTTACTATGTAGATTTCCATAAACAGAGAAATCTTGATGATTTCAATGGTGACAATAGATCACAGATGATCTTGTTAAAATACTATAGTAGTGAATGTTATAAAAGTCTAAATTGCATTTATGTTGATATGACAGTGAGAGGATAACAAAAAGTTTATGCATACACAATTTTTTCAGAGTCATAATTTTGGTTCTTATTATTTCAATAAATTATTTTTATAAGTAATATTTTCTATGGCCCACATTATTTCAGGTTCTGGGAATGTGATAATGAAGGATATTGTTCCTGTTCTCAAGTAGCTCACAGAAAATATCGTAATTGTATTGAAATAAATCAAGAGATGCATTTTTTTTAAATAGAGACCATTTTCTATGAGTTTAGTATTTATAATAAGAGTCTGTGCATTTATATTAATATTTCTAGTAGATATATTTAATAGTGCTTATTTTAGAGTATTTAAAACTGTTTACCAAACATTTTGCTATGTGTCTTATAAAGTAATATTTTGCATAAATATGTTATAAATATAGTGTGCTCAAACACATTTTTCATTTATTGTAAACATATATTAAGAAATCTGCATTTAACAATATGTCAAATCAGATATGCTGAAGGGCTCTCCTGCTACAATATAATTAGATCTTTGTTAAAGGAACATATTTTTGAATGACTTTTTGGACTCTCAAGAGATAAATTCCAGTGAATGTGAGAGATAGAGAGAGAGAAAGCAGGGGTTGGTAGAAGGAAAGTTAAGAGAGAGAAAGGAAAGGAAGAATGAAGAAAGGGAAAAAAAAAAAGAAAATGAAAGTATGCATGGACTTCTTGAAAACCAAGAGTTCAAGAAAGTTGCTATAAACATAAGAAATATATTAATGGGAAAACTGGGTTGCCATAGAGATAAACATCCATGTGGTAGTTAGATCAATAGACAAAGCCTTGAGCCCACAGCAAGGCGAGGATTCTGAACTTGAGATTCCTGCTTTAAGCCAGGATCCTCATATCAGTAACATCTCCTGGCTTCTAGCATAGACAAACACAATTTTTCTCTGAGGAAAAAACATTCCCATATTAGGTACTGAGGATTCTCACGATTAAATATAACCAAACATGAGCTCACAAATAGAAAAAAAAATAAAGGTCTCCCACACCCAAGGAATTAAACCTTCATAAGAGAGTCATGGAAACAACAAAACACAGATTTCAATCTCTAAAGAATTCAGATACATAGTTATTTTATACTTTATAGGAACTACTAAAGAACTTTTTAAATTAGATTAAATTAATGAGCACAAGAATGGAAATTATCCAAAATTGCCCAACATATTTTTTCCTTCTTTTTTGAAACATAATAGACAATTAGTTGCTTATATTTACAATGTATAATTCAATGAGGTTTTTTTTTTCATACAATAATATACCAATTTCAATTGTATAGCATAGGGATCTAAAATCCACATAACTCGCAAAGCAATTACCCCACTAAATCTCGTACCCCTCTTCACCCTTACATATTTATTACAACAATATTAACCACCTTCCTCATGCTATACTCTACATCTCCATGTCTATTCTGTAACTATCCATTTGTATCTCTTAATCTCTTTGCCTTTTTTTTTTTGTTTGTTTCTCCAACCTCTCTCCCATCTAGTATCCCTCTAAATATTCTCTGTATCTATGAGTTTATTTTTGCTTTTGTTGTTGGTGTTGATTTTCTTCTTTAGATTACACATGTATTTAAAATCATGTGATATTTGTCTTCCTCTATCCAACCAATTTCATTCAGACACCACAAGGCTATATCTTTTTCCATCTCATTCCTTTTAGTCTGGGTGTGTCTTTTAAGCTGAAGTAAGTGTTTTCTAGGTAGCACATGTAGAGGTCTTGTTTTCTTATCCACTCAGCCACTCTAAGAGGGGTTTGGCTCTAGGCCAATTTAGCCCCAGCCTATGTTTCTCTGGGTCCACCTGTTAAGATTCAGCAAGCAGTCCACAGATGCTGTGCTTATAGTTGCCTCAAAAGGCTTCATCAGATACCGAGGCCAACTGCCACCAGTATATGTCTAGGTGATGCTCAGCAAGGAAAACCTGACTAATGGAGGATACACCTGGATGTAGCTTGGGTGGGGCCGCGAGTTGGCGGAGGCAGAGTTTCAGGGAATTTTCTGGATGGAGAAATCTGTTATCCAGTATGATGAAGTCTCATCTATAGCAGAGCTGAGTCCCTGCACTGGGAGTGGGGAGGGCTCAACAGAGGAACAGTTGATACTACTGTCACTACCTTACAGAGTGAGTATCCTCTCAGCCCTCACTCTGACAACTCAGTGTCCCACTCTAAGTATCTGGTGCCCCCTGTGCACTCAAACTGGCACTGGTGCTCAGAGCAAGCAGGTCAGTCACTGTGAATGTTCGCTCATAGACACAGCCCCATTAAGAGGCGTCTGCAGCTGCCACAGTCTCTGTTCCCATCAGCTGCTGGGGACCAGGCAGCCTCGTGACCTCACCCTGTCCTACCCTCTGCCATTGCAAGGTGATTTCTTAGATTTCTCCCTAGTTGTAAGGCTTGTTCACCTAGATCCAAGGCTATTTTCTTTGTGTTTTGTTTCTTGTTTCTGTCACAACTTTGATTTTGTTGCCAGAGAGATGAACAGAGCCTCTATCATGAACATCATTTTTTTTTCTGAGTGCCAAACATATTTTAAAGTACAAAATATTCTATTAAAAGTTAATAGAATCTTTGAAAGTAAAAGCTTGATTTATGAGTTAAACAGCAGATTAGACTCAACTAAAGGGTGAAATAGTGGATTGAAGATCTGAAGAAATTATCTAAGATGCAGTAGAAATAGACAAATAAATAGAAAATATGAGAGTTTAAGGAAAATGAGGATAGGAAAGATGTTCCAATATCTATCTGTGTGGATTCTCAGAAGAAGTGAATATAGAGAATAGAAGAAAATAAATTTTCACAGAAAAAAATGGCTAAGAAATTTTCCATAAGTTTACTATGGAGCCGGAGTTAATCTCACTGAATACTGTGTTGTCTGAGATTGGAAACAGTATGTGTAGACTATCTTTCAAAAATTTCAGCAGTCATGGGAAGGAGAGAATGGATAGTGACGTGAGTCAGTAATAGACTTCAGAGAATGCTCTCTTCAATGGAGGAACTTAATGCTTCTTGATTGAGGGTTAGAAGCCATTGTGAAGAAATCGTATTTCAAATCATCCAGCTAATGTAATTGTGTCCCAAAAATGTTTGTGGAATCCAAATCCTGGGTAGAAAGAAAATTCCACAATTTTTAATAGCCTAGCTGAATTAAGCTGTATTAAGTGAGAATGCAATAGTTTTGCATTAATGCGTTAACTGTCTTCCACATTCAGAAATTTTATCTTGTCTGAATCTGGTAACTTCGATGTGGCTATCAGTTTACTTTTGTGAATACAGAATACATGTTAGACATCTATTCTCTTGGATTTATGTGTTGAAATCTTCACAAAATATACAATGCAGAGAGGGATGCAAAATGAAATGTAATGAAAAGCTAATTTTTACATTTCTGAAAAATATGCAGAAATTAAGAGCCATTGAAGTGATAAGCTAAAGTGCCAATTACTATTTCAACTACTTTAATCTCTAACACATCCCTTTGATCAAATTTGTATGAAGTATGCTGCTTTGAAAACACTATTGAATTTGTTTACTTCTTTTGCTGTTTTAGTCTATATGGGATTTTAGTGCCAGTTTTCTATCTGAAAGAGTGTATTTTCTCTCATAGAAAACAATTAGAAGTTTAATGAATAAAAAGTTATACAGACATGAAAAGCTTTTAAATATGAGCTCTATCAAGCTACTCTATTTGAAGATATAGGAAGTTATGAGAAAACACTGTTCATATAAATGAATTTTGAGAGATACATATTATAAATTTGTGTTAAGTCTTATATCATTCTATCTATATCTATATCTGTATATCTAATATCCTGTCTTCTAAGCAAAAGAAATACATATTAAAAGACAAATGCAAATTACTATTTATCTTTTGACATACTTGTTATAATGCTTCAGACATTACAAATTAAAAGGAATTTAGATGGAGGAGAACTAAGCAAAATTATTTTTAAAGATTTTTTTTATTAAAAAAAACACGTACCATGTAAGGGTAAAAACAGATAAACAAACAAACAAAAGTTTCAAACCATTATAAATTCAAACCATCATTTAACTGCAAATGGAGCAAAAAGGAGAAGTGACTATATCACCTCATGAACCCGCTGCAAAAACTCCCTCAAACAACTATATCCTGAAAGCCATTACTCAGACCAATGGAAAAAAATAGCAACTAAAAGAACTTACATCTCTAAAGTAGTATCTAAAAGTAGTTATTCTGAAATATTTTTATAAATCCTCATGAATCTTGTGCTACTTTGTAGGTGAGTAAATGAGAGAAATGAGAGAAAGGCAAGTTTATTTCCACCCCTTCTTATTCTTTCTTTGGGGACATTCCATTCATTATAAGGTACATTGCTAGTCCCTGGAATTGGGAAGGCGGTTCCCAGACAATTGAGAAAATTGATTATTTTCTACTCTCTATAATGGGTAAAAGTGTTTGAGATCTGTCTGCATGGTGCTAATTCAGAATAAGATGAACACAATTTTTGATAAAATGTCAACCTCTTACTTAAAAAAATATTATCAGAAGCAAACTAGTTGAGTAGGAAACTTACATTTTTAATTAAAAGTTCTAAGTTCCTGTCACAGCTTTCCTACATGCTGCCTATTATATTTAGTACATAATTGGTCCTTGATAATGTAGAATAAATTATTTAAGTATTAATCAATGACACATTACACAAATTAATTTCTCTAAACCTTAATTTCTTTGCCTGTAAATTTGCAATAATATATGGCCTCTGAGTGTTGGCCTGAAAATCTGTCCTATTGATTTATATGAGACTTTTTTTATGCTGTCAATTTAGAATTATTTATATGTAGGGTGGTATTAGTTTTTTGTTTTAAAATGGAAGTGTTAAAGATAGGATTTTTCCATAATTATTATTATTAGGATCATTTCATAATTATTAGTAAAATAAACCATTAAAATCGTATTTTGAACCCCCCCAAAACAATAGAAGCATGTTCATACCTATTAAGGTCTCCTTTACATCTCTCATGTGCCTGACATCAATGTAACTAAGTATCTCTAATGTCTTGTCAGTATACAGTAGTCCTTCCTTATTAGGGGGAATATATTAAAAAAAAAAAAAAAAAGTGGATTCCTGAAACTGCAGGTAATACTGAACCCTGTATAAATATACTATGTTTTTTATACATATATACCTATAAAGTTTGTTATAAATTAAGCGATTTTATGGATAGAAGATTGGTTCTTACTGTAGAACTTAGCAATCTCAGCATATGTTTTTTTTTTTTTCTTTTCTTAAGTCGAGAACTTACACCTTTTCAACTTAAAGGAAGCGCTTTACAACCTCTCTGTGGCATATATAAATTGTCAGAATCATTAATCTCATCCTTTGGGCTATTATTAAGTAAAATAAGGGTTGTTTGTATATAAGTACTGCGATAACATGACAGTAGATCTGATAACCCAGCTGGCTGCTAAGTGACTAACAGGTGAGGAACATATACAATATACAGCATGGATGTGCTGGACAAAAGAATGATTCATGTTCTGCTAGGGACAGAGGAGGAATGGTGTGGAATTTCATCATGCTGTTCAGAATGGCACACAATTTAAAACTTATGAATCATTTATTTCTGGAATTTTATATTTTAATATTTTTAGACTGAGGTTGACCATAGGTAACTGAAATCACAGAAGGTGAAATTGTGGGTAAGATACTACTGTAGCTATTCCAAAATACTTAGCTAAGATTTTCTTTTCAGATATGTAACCTGAATTTGAATTAAAAAAAAAAAAAGAGGAAAACCTTTATGTTTAGGCCTATAGATTAGATTCCTTCTTGGTTTGAAATATATGTTGTTTCATATATTTTAATTGATGCATTCAGATAATTACGTGTTTTATTTTCTTCAGTGAAGCACATAACAAATGAGCATGGCTGCACTTTTTCTTGGTAGATGCATTTTTTATAGTTATATATCACAGATGATTCTTATAAGGTTCAATTTTTTATCTTTATTAATATTTTCAAGGAAAATTAAAGCAAAATCTTTAAAGATTGACTTCTGTATGAAATAATTTATTATAAAAAGTATATTAGTTTTCCGTTGCTACCATAACAAGTTACCTCAAATTTAGTGGCTTACGCCCATATAAATTTATTATTTTACATTTCCACAGGTCAAAAATCTGGAATGAGTCTCACCAAACTAAAATCAATGTGTTGGCAGTCTGTTTTTATTTCTGCAGGTCTAGGGAAGAATTTATATCCTGGTCTTTCAGATCGTTTGCATGATTCGGTTGCTATTATTGTAGTGCTAAGGTATCTGTGTTCCCACTGGCTTTCCCGTGAGGACTCTTCCTGGTGTCTAGAGGCCATCTACTTTCTTTGGCTCACATCTGCTTTTTTCCATTCTCAAAACCAGCAATGGTGGTTAAGATTTTTTCATGTTGCATCTTTCTGACCCACTCTTCCGCCTTCCTACTTGATGACTCATGTGATTATACTGGGTCCATCCTGATGATCTAGAATAGTCTTCTGATCTTATGCCTTTAAACTTAATCACATCTACAAAGTCCCTTTGGCCATGGAAAGTAACATAGTCACAGGTTTCAGAAATTAGGTCTGGACATCTTTGGAGTAAGGGTATTATTCTTCCTATCATAGACAAAGGGGAAAAAATTAGTTAAAAAGATATAATAAAAATGAATAACCACCTTTTTGACATTAGATTGGACATCTGATAAACAAAGACAAATGGTACCACAATGTGAGAGTAACTACAAAATAAGGGAATAGGAAATGAAAAAAATGAAGCAACTATGTTTTTTTTTCAATATTTTGAGTCCCTTTTTACACAGGTAAACAGTAACAGCATCTGGTAGCAATTAAATGTTTTCTTTTCTCTTAAAAATCAGCTATAGGAAAATTTTATAAATAGTGTATAATGATTTCTTAAACATATGGTTAGCACTGCTTGGACTTGGAGATAAGAACTTGACAAATGTATAAAATTGATGCAAAACTGTTTTTGAAAGGGGAAGAGATTAACATTCTCTATATTGTATGCCAAGATTTATATATTTCTACTGTTAGCAATTGGTCTATTTTCAAAAATGATAAATACTGGTTTGCTATGGAATCAACTTTCCTAAAAATAATGTTAAAAGACTATCTTTTTTGTTATAATGGCTACTTTCAATTTATTGAAGATGTATTGTATGCACATAATAAGAGCTCTGTTTCTATCTGTAAAACAGATTTTAAATCATTCTAAAGTATAGATGTCCACAAAAATATCCTAATTTTATATGAAATTTTATTTTTTGTTATTGTGGTTTCTAATTGTAACTTTGACTATTATGACATGCATTATAGCTGTTTCAAAAACTTATGAACACTACTTTTTTAATGATAGGCTTTGACATGGAGGAGACTATATTTAGCTAAAGGCATAATATAATATGATGGGCACAGATCATTGTTTTATGCAAAAAACTTTCTGTTCTACCTTACATGGAACAGTTTTAGCAAATTCCAACACTTATTTATCAGAAGGCCATCAATCCAGAAATATCTAAGCCCCACACTACAAACACTTAATAACTGTTGAGTATCAGTAAATGCCCTTTGCTTTTCACAATGCAGTCATCAAAGTAGCTAATATTTATTAAGAGCTTACTATGTGCCATGCATTGTTCTAAGTGCTTTACATGGATTATCTCATTAAATTCTCACATTTCTCATTTACATATGAGAAAACTGAGGCCCAAAGAGGTAAAATTTCTTGCTCAAAGTCGCACACAGGAAGAACTAGGTTTCATACCTAAGTCATTGAACTCGTTCTTATTCACTGTGTCTCAATCACTCTGAATGTATCAAGAAACAATCAAATCATGTCGATTAGGTTAAGAAGCATGGTCCCCATAGTTTAATAAGTATTAAGACAAGTGAAAGATGTAAAATAGCATATTTTAGAAAAACAGATTCTGGACTTGAAATCAGAAGGCTTGGATTCTAGTCTCATACTCTACTTATCAGATATGTGATGTTGGATAATTCACTTAATATTTCTCAAACTTGGCTACCTCATTAGTAAAATAGGAGTATAATTTACTGTGTTATTAGAAAGTTTAAATGAGATGATGTATGTAGAAGTTCTTTGCACTATACACGTGTTAGATATCAATTATAAGAGAGCTCATTGTCAGTAGTAGAGCATGTGATAGTAAGAATTATTCTAGGGTAAAACCACAGCAACACCATATTTAATGCATAGTATTTAACATGATGACACTGAATCATTAAGTTTTTACTGTCACATTTAATTTCTTTTATATGTGAATTATTTTTCAAATAAAAGTATTCTAAACCTTTATCACATTCTAGGAAAATACATTCTATACTTGATATATGGTGAACTTTTGTTTCTCAAAATGTAAAATACAAGTATGATATAAAATACTTATGTAATAAATGTACAAAGACCAGTAGTCTATGTGACCCCTAGCATGTCACTTTGTTTGTTATTGTTTCCCCAGGACCTTTTTTAAGTCTTAAGGATGCTTGAAAGCTAATATATTTCACCACTAGCACTTCAGTCTTCAAACTTATTTATTTCTTCAATGGATTGTCTCTATCCCGTTCTTTTGCTTTCCTTTCTGGCTACATATTTTTCAATATTTCATTTGTAAACTTCTTTCCTTCCTTCAGGTTTAGATGTTACCCAACATTTTTTTCACAACTCCTCTTTCCCTAAATATTTTTTCTCTTGAAAATACTGTCCATGTCTGTGACTTTAACTTCCAGCTCTAGGAAAATGACTTCCAAATCATATCATTTCTCTGCTAAAATTCTTCATGCCTCAAACTTGTCCCCCAAGATATTTTCCTGACCCTGGCATTAAATTCTTAAACACAGTATTAGCCCGAAAAGTGTTTATCAACTGGCTCCTGATAGATAAATAAATGAACAGCTCTGATTTGTAGCATTTGTCAAATTCTGTGGTAGAAATTCTCCTACTGTGACAGACTTCAAGCTAACAACATGATGTCACTGAATGCAGGCATGCGAATAGATGCTAATAGTCACCTCTCTCATACTGGTGTGAGCCTGTTACAGTACACCAGTGCCTTTACTATGTCTTCCAATTTTATCTCCAGCCTTATCTTCCCTTTCTGCACCGCTGTTTGATGAATGTGCACCACACATTTCTATATGTTTGCTTTATACATTGCTATTTTGTCCATGGTAGTGACTAAATTTGGAAAAGTCTCACACTCCACATTTTCTTACTGAAATCCTAATTAGTTTTTCAAGGCCCAATTCCTTGAAGAGTTTCCTGGTCTCCACACTAACTTACTTCATGTTAATTCTTCTGTGAGTTGCTTTTATTATTTCCAAACATCTCTATATTTTTTCGTCACCAAGATTCTAAATATCCTTAATCCAGGGATTTGTTCTTCTTCCCAGCAGAGTACTCAGCCCAGAATCTTACTTATATCCTTAAAACATGCAGTTGAAACAAATTGATAGCTGATGGGCAGCCCAATCTCTCACTCACAGCTGATCAATATGATTTGATATATTTTAATGGTACACTTAACTCCCTTCCTCCCAATTTTTTAAAGTAGCAGAAATAAGTTTTCTTGAATTAGTTCACCCATACCTAAAAAAAACAGTTGTTTAATCTTGTTTAGATTTGATCTATATCCAATGAATCATCACAGTGAACAATTGTCTTTAATAATTAATTTAATAAAATTATGGATTTAATTTACCATAGAACTCTGCTGTTGTGGAAAAATTAATACTACTAAACCCTTGTTTTTAATCTACTTTTGAGCTGCATAAAATATGAATGGAAGTTAATCCATTGGCTACAAACTCTGAAGCAAAATTTATTTCCTATAATGCTGCTAATTTGTATTTTACTTGTGGCATTATTTAAGCATATTCTCTCTCCTTCCTTCCTAGTTTAAGTAAAATATCACAAAGAAAGAAATGTCCCTTAAGTATTCAAAAGATATTTCAATTTTCCCTAGAAAGCATCAAGAAAAGAAAGCACCTATCAGAAATGTGGGTGAATGGATACTCTTAGAATCTTTTTGCGGAAATAATTAAGAGTACAAACTCTTGGAGATTTCTTCTCCATGTACTATTAACTGGATTACAGGTTAACACACTGGTGTCAACTCTTAATTTGACCTTTTCTGTTATTTACCACTCTGTGAATTCTCTTCAGCAAATTTAAATCTCATGTTAACTCAAGTGGTCTAGGCTATATTTATCTACATTGAATGCATTAAGCAATCAACAAATACACAGAAAATGCCTAATAGATGGGTTCTGTATAAAGAACTAGGTGAAAAGATTGTAGAATAGAAAGATTAATCAATTTGGCCACTCTGTTACACCAGAATTTGAACTCAGATGTGCAATGTTCTTTGCCCAAAAACACACTGCCTGACCATCTTCATAAAAATATGTTATAAACAGTGAGCCTGCTGTTTTTTGCCTGTAAAAAGGGTTCCTCTCTTAGAGACTTGAAGATGAAATGGCAGGAAAAGTCAGTGAGATCCAGCTGTAGAATGTCAGGATTTTTAGGGTAAGGAGTTATCTGTTTTACAGGTCTTTGAGTGTGGTAAACCAGACATTGTGAAAGATAAATATATTGATCATTTGAGAGATAGAATTGAAGATATAAAAAACTAATCTTGTGTTTGCTCAGAAAATTGAGATTTGGGAGCATGCTATAGTCTAAGCAAAGCAATTAGAATGGAAAATTATCTTAAAATCATATGTTACGATCAAAGAATATACTGTTTCAGATTATTCCCTATATTAGATTTTCCTTTCTTTGACATCTTCCCTTTGTACAGGTAAAGCATTGGATCTATTATTGACATAATGTGTCATAACAAATATTTTCCTTATAGGGTAGTATATGAAATAGTATTGCTAAGTAACAGATTATTCTGTTACTGCTTCAAGCCAAACATAAACATAAATTATCACATTTAATATTTCTAAAGTAAATAATAAATTTTTGTAAGACCAACAAATTATCAATATAAACAGCAAAGAGGAAGATTGTATGTTTAGCAGAATTTCATGATTAGTAATATCAGCTTCCAAAAGTAAATATATTTACATTTCCTATTTAAGACTGCAGTTCGCGAAATCATTCTAGATAAATTCTGAAAACTGTCATTTATATTTAAATTATGCTCAATGTTTGTTTTTCTTGTTTCTATATGGAAAAAAATAGTAGCATCTAGAAAGAATTTTCTTGCAATTCTTTGAAAATAATTGATCTTGCAAAAAGTTTAGTAGCCTATATATCATAAAATAATATTATTTTGAATATTTTCCAACTAATTTTTAGAAAAATGCCAGGATATGTATATTATTAACTAACCTGAGATAATGTAGAGTGTTATAATATTATTATTTTAAAAAATAGTCTAGGAGTATATTCTAAAATCATACAGGCATATAGTTATATAATCATATAGGAATCAAAGACATAGACTTCTCACTCTTGAAAGTATCAGAATAGGTTGGGGTACTGTCATTTTACCTTAATAGCCACATTTCTTATTTTAATGACAAGAAATTATTATTGATTTTGACACTCAAAGCAATAACATAAGTTCTGTGAGATTCCTCTGATATTACAGTAGTAGAAAATGATAATTGCAATGACCTCATTTTATATGGCAGATGGTCAGTGAAGCCACCAAGAATTTTAAAGCACACATACGCACACAAACATACATTCATCGGTGACTATATATGAACCACTTATTTTTTCATTCAAACATGAATAGGCCCATATATTCACATGAGTAGCTACGTTTTTACAGCAAAATTATTTCAGTGAATCATTCTTGGATCTTAGAAAACTGTGGAGCCCAAAGAAAAATCTTAAATTCGAGATATCAAAGAATTCTCAAATACCTGCCCCTTAGCTTCAGAACATCCTGCTTTTGACTTGAGGTAACTGTAAGCAATTTACTTAAGTTACCTCTTGTTTCCCCATGTCACATTTTACCCAGTAAATTGCAAACATGAAACAAAATTCTGCTTTTTATCTTTGGTCACCTTTTATCCCCAAATGGTACATAAGGATAAATAAGACATATAAATCCATCAATTCCTTTACTCAGAGATAGCTAGAGAGTGTATCTTACCTGAGGGTTTCTATCAACAGTAAGGCGATGAGGTCAAACTCTTAAATGTGGCCAAATACCTTATTTTTTAGAAAAAATAACACATTTTGGGATATAATTTAACTATAACCAATAAATTAATTCAGTGTTGTTTTAGTTCTAGAATGTTCTGGGGCCCTAGTAATAAGAGCAACTAAAATACAAAGCATTCCTTGAGGACAATATCCTTATTTTCAGTTGATGTGTTAGTGCCTAATACAACATCATATCACCTGATGGTACTTATCAAATACTAGTGAAGAATAGAGAAATTTATAAAGTGTTCAGTGCACAGTTCTTTGAAAAAAAGCTAATATTCTCTTAATATATAACATTGGCTATTTTTTTATGGTAGATTTTTGGGTTTATGACCATGTTTACCTGGTGATACTTTTGAGAAACAAAACAAAAATAGCATAGTCTTTTCATTTGAGCATCACAGAAATGTTATATGGCTTGCTTAAAACCAAAGCTTGTAGTGACATAGTATCCAGGCTCAGTTTTGCTTACAAGTTAACTTGATGATGAGGCTGTCAATGTTGTATTTTTATTGCTTTTGTTTGCTGAATTTAGTCACTTATCAAATTGATTTTGATGCTTTCATTTGTGATTGATTGAAAGTAAGAATGAAAATAATAATATTCCATGTTTAACTGTATTATCTTTTAGTGCCAAACAAAATATACAAAACATTTAAAGATAAACACTGAAAAGTTTTTCTACATTACAATTCCTTAAAAATATAAGTTCAAACCACTGTTTCACAAATATTATAAGTAAAACTATAAATTATGATTTCTGTGGAAGAGATACTAAAGTTTGTATCATTTTGTTTGCTTTTAAAAAGTAGTTTGAGGTTAATGTTGATGCTAAAGTATGAAAGTGTTTAAGTGGAAAGATAATGTTAACTCAGCAGTATTATTGCTTTGATATTTGTTTAAAGTCTGACAAAACTAGATTGCTATTTTATTGACAACCTTGTCAAAGAGTTAATGAAGACTGAAACTGTAATATTGAAAATGCAGTATTCACAAAACCTGAAACCCAAGTTTTCTCATGACTCTGCTTCTTTTGTGGAAGACTGTATTTTACATTGTTTTTGAGTAAATGTGTACACTGCTAGATATAGCTAAACCTGATGGTTTTTATATCATGGTTTCCTGAATTCCATTCACCTATTTAAACACATAGTTCAGGTATGTCCCTATTAACAAACATGATCGAGAATCTTTGCTATAAGGAAAACTCAGAAACCAAAGATTGATCATCCCAGTGTCTGTTCTTTTACAAATTATGAATTTATGAGTTTGTAAAATGTTGATCTATTAGTGCAGTGTACCACAAGCTAAGCATTATGTTGTATAATTAAAAGACAGTTGTTAAGAACTCAGAATATACAGTCAGACAGAACTGAATGTATTCAATTCAGAGCTTTGCTATGTGATTTTGGCAAGTGCCTTTTAAGTTCTCAAAGCCTGTTTCCTCAGGTAGAAAATGGGGGAATAAACAACACTAGTCTTATACTGTTGTTATAAGCATTAAATGAGATTATGAATGTAAGATGCTTAGCATAGTACATAATACTTGCATAATTATTTCTATTACTATATGATACTATGCTCACCAAACCAACAAAGAATGCTTAAAAACTTCAAATTAGAACAAACAAGTATTTGTCTTAATGCATTTAGTTGTCCTGCTAACAAGAAGCTAGAAGTCAGTCTCATTTACCTCTTCTTAATTTGCAAACCTAGTTTATTTTTTGTAATTCTTAATGTCAAATTTATAAAAGTATTTATGATATAGAAGCAGACTGCAAAGTACCAATTCAACTTCATTATATATAACTGACAAAATTGTGAAAACAGAGAGATTATGAATTCATTATAAAAACAAGGCATTGGTGTCTTCTTTTAACTTACATCTAGGAATAGTTGTAATAGAATATTATACAGTTGACCCTATACAACATAGGTTTGAATTGTGCAAGCCCATTTATATGCGGATTTTTTTCCACTAATACTATCAATGTATTTTTCTTCCTTATGATATTCTTCATAACAATTTATATTTATTAGCTTACTTTATTGTAAAAACTACAGTACATAATATATACAACCTACAAAAATGTGTTAATCGACAGTTTATGTTATCAGTAAGGCTGTTAGTCAACATTAGGCTATTAGTAATTAATTTAAGGGGGAGTCAAAAGTGACATGAGGAGTTTTGACTACTGAAGGAGTTGTGGCTCCTAACCTCTGTGTTGTTCAAATGTCAATTGTATTTGAAAGGATGAGATACAGGTACAGAGTGCAGGTGGAAACATGGTGGAGTGAGATATGTCCTCAGATCTCTTCCTTTGAGACAACAATGAGCTGAACATCTAAAGCTCAACAACAACAACAACAACAACAACAAAAACACCCAATCTGCACATCTGAGCATGGGATCTGCACTTAAAAGCTACCACAAGTCAAAACCCCAGATGTCGGGTGGTGGACAGGGAGAAACAAAAAAGCTTCCTCTCTCAGCCTCAGCTCCTTGTAGGAAGAAAGGGGAGAAGAGAAGATGCGGTGTGTTCCCTGAACAACCCTGCTTGGGAGAGGTGTGAGTTCCATGTGTCTGATGGCAGTGCCCAGGCATCAGAGCAAAAAGCAGAGAGCAGGGATAGCAGAGAAGTGGGGACAGCAGAGAACCACTCATTAATTTTTACCAGCTGCAGTTGCAAAACTGAGGATGAGCCTCAGCCCATATCCCACAAGCCAGAGGGCCACTCCCACTATATCTTCCAAGACCAAATACTGAGAAACCCCAGAGAATCAGAGAAAATGCTACCAAAACTGTTGCTAACACTGATAGGGCCTGAGACTGAGGGTAGCAAGTGTGATTAAACAACTATAAGAAAAATAAAAGACAGTATTAGGCTTTAAATAAAGCAGAGATCCAAGAGGCTTAGACGCTACCAATCAGAAATGAAAAGTAAAGTGCCTTCTTTGCAACAGGATAAAGAGAGACCTTTATATAATAAATCTTCTTTCTGGAAAAAAAAAAGGAGAATACACTTCCATTAATGCCCAGGAGGAGAAATAGTCCATTAAACACCATGAACAACCAAGGTGACAAGGCATCACAGAAAGGAAAAAAAAATCTCCAGAAAATAAACTTACAGACATAGAAATATGCAATTTAAATGACAGAGATTTCAGGACAGTACTTCTGAAAAAACTCAGTGAATTCTGAAATGATACATGTCAACAAATTCAGGAACTGAAAAAACAGTTAGATCAACAGAAGGAGTTATTTAGCAAGGAGATTGAAAGCCTCAAAAGAACTGAATAGAACTTTTGGAGATTAAAAAAAAACACACAAGAGATGAAAAATGAAATAGTGAATTAGAGTCAACCAAATGGAGGAAAGGATCAGTGATATCGAAGACAGAAATCTAGAAATAAATCAGAAAGAAGAGAGAAAACGAAGCATGAAAAATAATAAAAGAGAAATATAAGAACTAGCTGATACCATCAAGAGAGAAAACAAGAATGGAAATTATCAAAAGCAAGGAAAAGGAACAGGGACTAGAAAATGTTTTCAGACAAATAATGGACGAGAATTTCCTAAATCTAAGGAATGAGCTGGAGCTTGGAATTCAAGAAATCAATAGAACACCCAATTATCTCAACATAAAAAGGCCTTCGCCAAGACACATTGTATTAAAATTATCAAAATCAATGACAAAGATAGAATTCTCAGGGCAGTCAGACAGTAACCTATAAAGGAAAACCCATTAGATTATCATCGGACTTCATGGCACAAACATTATAAGCCAGAAAAGAGTGTAATCAAATATTCAAAATATTAAATGAAAGGAACTATCAGCCAAGTATAATATATCCAGCTTAGCTCTCCTTTAAATATGAAGGAGAAATATAGACCTTTCCAGACATACAGAAATTGAGGGAATTCTATACTATGAGGCCTGCACTATAGGAAACACTGAAAGAGGTCAGCTCACCTAAAACAAAATAACAAAAAAAAAATACATAAATAGGAATAAGATGACTATCAGGCAAATGGAAGCAGAAGAGTGCAACCCTTACTAAGAACAGGGCATTATAAGCTTAAACAATAAGAAGTGATTTACTACAGCGAGTTAGTAATGAACATTCAGCATGCATAAAGATAAACTGAGACAACGAAGACTGAAAAGGGGAGGATTCAAAGATCCAAATTTGCAAAGGAGAATGGAGATGAAGCAAGTACAGAAGAAAACGGATGCCTATAGATATATAGATATAGAAATATGATAGATATAGTTTAGATATAGAGAGATAGAGATAGAGATAGAGATAGAGATAGAGATAGAGATAGAGATAGAGATATACATATACATATACATATACATATACATATACATATACATATACAACTATCCTTTACATTTTCATAATGGAAACCACATGCCAAAGATTCAGATGGAAAGATATAACATAAAACAAGGACCACAGGGAAAACCCACAAAACCCAACCGAAATAAAGAAAACAAAACACAAGGACAAGGAAGCAATCAAAACACTGAGCTACCAGAAAGCAAAAGATAAAATGGCTATAAGAAGACCCCATATTTCAATAATCACTCTAAATGTAAATGATCTGAACTCACCAATAAAAAGGCAAAGAGTTGCAGATTGAATCAAAAAAACAAAACCCAACCATACACTGCCTCCAGGAGACATATCTCAGTACCAAAGACAAATAAGGACTCAAAGTAAAAGGGTGGAAAATGATATTTCAGGCAAATGACATTCAAAAAACAGTGGCAATATCAGAAAAAAGTGGAAACATCAAATGGAATACACATAAAAAAAAGGTAAAGAAAGGTACTGAGGGACTATTCATAGTGAAGAAGGGAATCATGCACCAAGAAGACATAACACTTATTAATATCTATGCTTCCAATCGGGGAGCCCTGAAATACATAAAGCAATGATAAACACAACTAAAGGGAGAAACAGACCAAAACACTATCATAGTAGGGGACTTAAATACCCCACTGTCGAATATGCACAGTTCATCCAAACAGAAAATCAATAAGGAAATAACATCCTTAAATGACACATTAGACCAACTAGACATAATTGACATTTACAGAGCCTTTTCATCTCAGAGCAACTGCTTATATATTCTTCTCTAGTGTGGTTGAAACGTTTTTAAGGATTGACCATGTACTGGGACACAAAGATGACGTCAACAAATATAAGAAGATTGAAATAATTCAATCATATTCTCTGATCATAATGCTTTGAAGCTGGAGATCTACTGAAAAAAGAAAGCAGGAAGAATCACAAATACATGGAGATTAAATAACATGCTACTGAAGAATAACTGGGTCAGAGAGGAAAGACAAAGAGAGATCAAGACATACATAGAAACAAATGATAATGATAGTACAACATATGAAAACTTTTGGGACACGGCAAAAGCGGTAATAAGAGGAAAGTTCATATCATTACAGGCCTATCTCCAAAGAAAAAACGAAGAAAAAAATGAATCCTCATGTCAGCAGAAGGAAAGAAATATTCAAATTATAGCAGAAATAAATGAAATTGAAAACAACAACAAAATAATAGAGAAAATAAATGGAAAAAAGAGTTGGTTCTTTGAGAAGGTTAATGAAATTGAGAAACTCCTGGCTAGATTCACTAAAGAAAAAAGAGAAATGACACAAATAAATAAAATCAGGAATGAAAGAGGGGAAATGACAACAGACACCACAGAAATACAAAGTATAATACAAGTATACTATGAAAAAGTATATAACATCAAATTTAATAACCTAGAAGAAGTGGACTAATATTTAGAATGATACAACCTTCCTAGACTGAATCAAGAAGGACTGGAAAATCTAAATATATCAATCAGCAGTATAGAAATTGAAATAATCATTGAAAACCAACCAAAGAGTAAAAGTCCAGGACCAGATGGCTTAACCAATGAATTCTACCAAATATTCAAGGAGTTAATATCTCTTCTCATAATCTTCCAAAAAAAATCAAAGGAGAGGCCATTCTTTCTAATTCATTTCATGAAGACAATATTTCCCTGATACCAAAACCTGGTAAAGATAATGCAAAACAAAAAAAAACTACAGACCAATATCTTTCATAAACATAGATGCAAAAATCCTAAGTTAGATACTAGTAAACTGAATATAGCAATATATTAGATTATACACTATGATCAAGTGGGTTTCATCCCAGGGGCACATGGATGGTTCAACATATGAAAATCAGTTAATGTGATACCACATCAACAAAATTAAACATAAGAGTCATATGATTGTACCAAGAGATGTGCCTAAAGCCTTTGACAAGATACAGCAAACACTTATGTTCAAAACGCTTACCAAATTTGGTATTGAAAGAAAGTACCTTAACATAATAAAAGCAGTATGTGACAAATCCTCAGACTACATTATACTTAATGGTGAAAAACTAAAAACCTTCCCTCTAAGATCAGGAACAAGGCAAGGCTGTCCACTATCACCATTGTTATTCAATATAACATTAAAGGTTCTAGTGAGTCCAATCAGGCAAGAGAAAGGTATAAAAGACATCCAAATAGGGAATGAAGAAGTCAAACTGTCACCATTTCCAGATGACATGATTCTCTATATAAGAAAACTCTAAAGACTCTACAAGAACTCTACCAGACACAATAGGCAATTACAGTAAATTTTTTGAATACAGAATCAATGTTCAAAAATCCATTGCATTCCTATACTCTAATAATTAATTGTCAGAAAAAGATGTGGAAAAAGTAATTGCAACAAAAAGAATAAAATACCTAGCAATAAATCTAATGAAACATGTGAAGGGCCTATATAATGAAAACTATAAGACCCTATTAAATATAATTGAAGAAGATACAAAAATATGGAAAGATATTTTGTGTTTTGGATTGGAAGAATCAATATAGTTAAAATGACCATATTATCCTAAACAATATATATATTTAATGCAATTCCCATCAAAAACACATTGACTTTTTTAAAGAAATAAAATAAAATAATTATCAGATTTGTATGGAAGTACAAAAGACCTCAAATCACCAAAGCCATCCTGAGAAAAAAAAAATGAGGCTGGAAGCATCACTCTGCTCAACTTCAAATTATACTACAAAGAGACAATAATCAGAATGGCATGATATTGTCAAAATACAGACACACAGACTAGTGCAACAGAATTGAGAGTCTGGAAGTCAACCCATGTTTATATGGGCAAATTATTTTCAACAAAAGAGCCAAAAACATACAGTGGATAAAGAAATGCCTCTTCAAGAAATGATTCTGGGAACACTGGAAAGCCACCTTCAAAAGAATGAAACTAGATTGTTGTCTATCACCACACACCAAAGTTAACTGAAAATGGATTAAGAATCTGAATATAAGACCTGAACCAATAAATCACATAGAAGAAAATATAGGAACTAAACTCATGGAGTTTGGTCTTAAGGAGAATTTTATGAATTTGACCTTAAAGACAAGGGAAGTAAAAGCAAAAATAAATGAATGGGACTACATCAAACCAAAAAGCTTCTACACAGTAAAAGAAACCATGAACAAGGTAAAGAGACAACCATCTGAATGGAAAAATATATTTGCAAGCAATGCCTTCAATAAGGGCCTAAAATCCAAAATATACTAAGAACTCACACAACTCAGTAACAACAAAAAAAGCAAACAATCCAATCAAAAAATGGAATGGCAGAGAACTTGAATAAACATTTCTCCCAGAAGATATACAAAGGGCCAACAAACATATGAAAACATGCTCATTATCGCTAGCTATTAGGGAAATAGAAATTAAAAAAAAAAACACAATGTAATACTATCTCGCATCTGTTAGAATGGTTGTTATCAACAGGAAAAGTGATAACAAATGTTGGAGATGATTCAGAGATAAAGGAGCCCTCATACACTGCTGGTGGGACTGCAAATTGGTACAACCACTCTGGAAAACAGTATAGAGTTTCTTCAAAAAACTAAGAATTGATCTACCAGACAATCCAGCAATCCCTCTACTGGGTACTTATCACTAGACTTAAAAACACATATCGAAAAGATATTTGCACACCGATGTTTATAGCAGCATTATTCTTGGTGGCCAGGACATGGAAGCAACTGAAGTGTCCTATGATAGATGATTGGATAAATAAGCTGTGGTACACATATACAATGGACTATTACTCAGCCATAAGAAGAGATGAAATACTTTCATTTCTGACAACATGGATAGACCTCCACATAATAATGCTAATCAAAATCAGCCAGATCAAAAAAGTTGAAAATTGCATGATATCACATATATATGAGATATTAACCTAAAAGCAACAAATAAACAGGACAAACAAATAGAGTCTCTTGGATATGGACAATGGACATTTGGTTACCAGATTGTAGGGTAGAAGGGTTTAGGGGGAATTTAGGTAGGGTAAAAGGGGTTAAATATGTGGTGACAGTAAGATATCTAACTATGGGAAGTGAATACACGCACACACGCGCACACACACACACACACACACACACATATGCCTTATTGTTAAATTGTACACCTGATACTTAATGGAGTTCATTAACCAATATCACCATAAGTTAAAAAAAAAAAAAAAAGAACCACATAGATCTATCTCCTACTTACCAGGAACTGAGTATATTAACTAAGAATACAAAAATTTTCTTCACAAATCCTACCATAAGGCATTTCTAACTGTGATAATTATTCTTTGTGATCTAAAGGGTCAATTTATGTGGGTAACTTAGTTCATCTCAATTTTAATTTTCTAAGCCACTAGAATCCATTTAATGCTCTCCAAATGGTTCCAGTGTTTACTGTAACTTAGTAAGAACTGAAAACCTTTTTCATAGTGTTTAAGAAAGAATCATCAATTTTAGTTAGAAATACGAATTTATGGGATTCAAGAACTCCTAGGTAATGGGTTTAGTTTTCATTGTTTGAATTTCTGTATGGAATTTTCAAAGTAAAATGTAGATATTGATTTTAGTGCAACATAAGTACATTTTTTTCCTGAAGAAAAATTTTCTCATAGAATGAAGTGCTAAAATTATTTTTTATATATAAATGCATATGCTTTATGCTTGTTTTACCACCAATATGATTTTAGCTCAGATATTTTAATAGCAGATATTTTTTCAGTTTCTTTCAAATTTTTCAATATCATGATTTGATTGTTTTGACACTTTTATTATTTAAATTTACACCTTGAAATATCTACTTGTAAATATCAACATAGCAATAATGAGAACAATTTCAAAGATCATAATATTTTTTTCAATATTTATGTTCTTTGCCTATTCGTTGAATGTCTGATCACATTCTCAGTCACCTATTGGTGGTATTGGGAAGAGTCAATAAAACTCATTAGACTTATATCTCACTGTTAGCACTTTTACTACCACACTATCACCCGCTATCAGAGCTTTTTAGCATAAGTTTTTGCATTTTCTTTCCCTTTCTTTCATGGCCATTTATCTCTTTGTGGTTTATTTCTATTTCTCATTACTATAGAAAATGTCTAAATTAGGCATTTAAAATATCATTAAAACAAATGTTATTATGGTGTTTCATAACTCAAGTTTAGAAAAGCTGTTAATTTGTTCCCTGAGAATTGTATTTGCAAACAAAAATAATTTATATTTAAATAACAACTTAAATATCTCCATATTGCTTTGAGTTTGGGACATTTCCTTAAAAAGAGATAAGTTACTGCCAACCTTTTAAAACATGAGCTTTCATTTACTGTTTCCTTTCATTTCTAGAAATAATTACTTTTCTGCCTCCAGTAGTTTGTTCTGGTGATTAACATCTCTGTAAAATTAAGCTCAAAAGTGCTTTTAATGTTCAGATAGACTGCAGTGCACATTTGGCTGTTAAAATCAACCTACTTAAGGCTGAACTAATGTTTAACACTCACAGCTATTTGAAGTAGTTCACTGCCCAGTTTAATTGTGTTGCCAAGAGCAATGATCATATTACCTGCTATTATATTTTGGAGGGTTTGTCATTCAAGTAATAAATACAATCAATGGCATTTCTGAACACAGTGACTCAAATTCCTTACTTAATCATTCCCCACTAACAAGCTGTAAATCTGTAATTTCAGTGGAAATAGTAAGTGGGAGGCATTAGATAAGTTATATTTTTTTGGAAGGTCATTAAGAAAAGAAACTATATTCATGACACTATTATTTATATTCAGGACACGATTATTTATAAATGTGTATGTGTGTGCATGCATACATGCACACAAATGATAATGCATTATGTGTATGTAATGAGTATAAACAAATGATACAAGGGCATTTTGTATATGAAATTTAGAGAAATCAATCTTATTATATTATTACCTGATACAAAATAGAATACAGTAAAACATAATCAAGAAATAATCATTGTGAATCTACGATGTCTGCAAAGGAGTGTTCTAGGTGCTATAGGAACATACAGAGGTTCAATATAGAGCTCTCCTTATAAAGACCTTACAGTATATTTAGGAACAATAAGAATATCAAAAAATGGAATGTCACAAGTTAGGAAAGGATTACTTTGCAAATGACTAACACAGACAATTGATGCTGTGAATGCAGGTGGAATAGATCATGTAGTTCCAAAAAGCTTTATGGAGGAAGTGGGACTTGAGTTAACTATGGGATGAAGAGTATGTTTTAATTAAGTAAAGTGAAGATATAAAGTGTTCCAGATGACATGAATAAATTTGCAGGGGCTAATAATGCACTCAGTCCACATTGTTATTAAGCTGACCTAAAGTAGAAATCTAGTGGCAGTAGAAAACTTCTAGTGTTGCTTGCTACCATGAAGTGCTGAATTTACATTTACACTGTTTTTCTTACATACTCTCCCATCCCAAATATTTTTAAATAGTATTAATAACAATAAACGCCTAATAAAGTATTACCTCAGCCAGACATGGCTCTAAGGACTTTAGAGTATTAGCTAACTCATTTAAATTTCAAAATGATCTTATAAGGTAGGTACTACAGTTGACACTTGAATAACATGCAGTTAAGGGCACCGATCTCCATGTGCAGTTGAAAATCCACGTACAACTTTTGACTCCTCAAAACCTTAACTATTAATAGCCTACTGTTGACTGAAAGTCTTAACTGATAACATAAATAATCGATTAACTCATATTTTTTAGGTTATATGTATTTTATACTGTATTCTTATAATAAAGTAAGCTAGAAAAGAACAAAATATTTTTAAGAAAATCATAAGGAATAAAAATACATTTACAGTATTTATTGAAAAATATCCACGTAAAGGTGGTCCCACGCAGTTCAATCCTGTATTGTTCAAAAGTCAACTATATTTTACCCCCATTCTACAGATGATTAAATTGAAGCTTAGAGGGAAGAAATTTTCCTAAGATCACTCAGTAAATGGTGGAAATTTAATTTGAATTCAGGTCATTTCATTCAACAACCTTCATACTTAATGGCAATAACATGCATCATTCCAGACTGTCTGGCTTAGGCATGAAACAGGAGGTAAAGAAGATCATAGTACTACTTTCATAAAAACACCGAAATGGCACAAACCATTAAGACAACTGAAAATGGTAGATCAATGGAAAAGTTATGACTTACCTTTAACAAGTATATTTTCTTAGACTACCTTTAGTAGAAGAGACTACCTGGTAATAGAGTTCTTGAGTATATCTACATATCTGTCTTTGCACATTAAAAAATGCTAGAAGAGAGGGTTCTCACTGGTGCCTGAGAGGAAGCATTAACAAATTTTGAAAATTTATTGAAATACATTCTCCTTGACATTAAAGTACTCTCTAGTTTCTGTTTTCTATTTTAGATTATGTTTTATTTCCTTAAACTTTAGTGTCTTGATGAAAATATAAGAAAATATGTTTATATATGTACGTATATTTGCCTAATAAGTACATACACATCCAGAATATTTACATTTATGTATTTTCAGTAGTCTAAATAAATCCCTAGTGAATTTTTTTGTCTCTCTCTAAATAAAAATGACATATTTAGATAGATTACTTAGAAAAAATTGTTTTCATTTCTGGAATAAATAGCTTGTCAAACCCACTTTCTATTGTCGGCCCCTGCCACATTCCTTTCAATAGCCAAACTCTATTCTGCAAACCTAACAATAATGCTTATAATAGTATGACTATAAATAGCCTATCTATAAGGATGCCTCATGTAACATATAGAAATTTCATTGAAAATTAAAGCTTTTTAAGAGAAAAGTAAACATGTCAATTTGAGTCACCTTTAAGTTATATGCATCATCAAATAGTCATTTAGCATGCTGTACAAAGTCATCAAAGGAATTATGCAAAAAAGTGGAAGCAGTAATGTTTGCCTCCAAGAAGTTTACAGCTTAAGGAAAAAAGTCAAATGCTTGCAATGCTCAGTAATAATGACACAACTAACTACCGGTTTAGGGCTATAGAAAAAAATCACAACCCAACATATGAATTATTAAATGAATAATATCCTGTGCAAATGCTGACATTTATTATGCCCAGATTGACTAAAGCCATAACCATGTTTTCATTTTTTTTATTTTTTAAATCAGTAGAAACTCACTTTATTTTATTATTCTTTAATATTTTTAGTTGTCAGTTATAGTTAGCATTCAATATTATATTAGTTTCGAGTGTACAAACAGTGATTAGACATCTATACAACTCACAAAGTGATCACCCCCAAAAATCTAGTACCCCTCTGACACTACACATATTATAATATTTCTGACTATATTCCTTATGCTGTATAACTCTATGACTATTTTTAAACTACCAATTTGCACTTTTAAATCTCTTTCCCCTTATTCACAAATCCCCCCCAACTCCCCTCCCACCTGGTAACCCTCAAAAGTTTCTCTGTATCAGAGTTTGTTTCTATTTTGTTTTTGTTTATTTTATTCTTTAGGTTCCACATGTATATGAAATAATATGTCATTTGTCTTTCTCTATCTGACTTACTGCACTCAGCATAATACCCTCTAGGTTCATCATGAAATATCTTGTTCCATCCTTTTATTTTTCGTCTGTGTTTATGTTTTAGTCTGAAGTGAGTCTCTTGTAGGCGGCCTATGTAAGGGTGTTGTTTTCTTATCCATTCAGCCACCCTATCTTTTGATTGGAACATTTAATTATTTTTCCATTGAAGTACTTTTTGATAGATATGCAGTTATTGCTATTCTATATTTATATTTTGATACATATTCTTTTTTTCTTCTTAAAGAATTTTCACCAATATTTCCTGTAATACTGGCTTGCTGGTGATAAGCTGCTTTAGCTCTTTATCTGTCCTTCTATCCTAAATGATAGCTTTACTGGGTAGAGTAATAACAGTTGTAGGTCTTGGGTTTTCATCATTTTGAATATTTTGTGCCAAGCCCTCTGGCCTGCAAAGTTTTTGTTGAAAAATCAGCTGGCAGCCTTATGGGAACTCCCTTGTAGGTAACTCACTGCTTTTCTCTTGCTTCTTTTGAGATTCTCTCTTTGTATATAACGTTTGTCATGTTAATGATGACATGTCTTGGTGTGGGCCTCTTTGAATTCATCATGTTTGGGACTCTCTGGACCTCCTAGGATTATATGTCTATTTCCTTCACCAGGTTAGGAAAGTTTTCTACCAATATTTCTTCAAATAGCTCTTCAAAATCTTGTTTTCCTTCAGGTACCCTTATGACATGGATATTTTTACCTTTAATAGTGTCCCATAGGCTCCTTAAGTTATTATTGTAGTTTTGGCTTCTTTTTTCTTGCCATTCTGATTGACTATTCTTGAATTTCCTACCCTCTGTATAGGTCATTTGATCTATTCCAATTAATATACTTCTCATCAGATATTGTATTCTTTATTTCTGACTAGTTCCCTTTTATGTTTTCTATCTCCATTTTCATGTTTTTAAAATATCTTTGTTAAGGTCCTCACTGAGTTCATCTACTCTTCCCTTAAGTTCATTGCACATCCTTATAACCAGTGTTTTGAATTCTTCATCTAGTAGATTGCTTCTTTCCATTTATTTAATTGTTCTGGAACTTTGTTCTGTTATTTAATGTGAGACATGCTTCATTGTCTCCTCATTTTGGCTTCAGTTCTGTCTCCTTCTATGTATAAAGTAGGGCTCCTAAGTCTTCATGTCTTAGAGTGGCTTTATGTAGTAGGTGTGCTCTGGGACCCAGTGGCACAGTCTTGGGAGAGTTCCAGCTGCAGGCCAAGTTCATCTGCAGCCTGAGCACCTCTGAGGTCACCTGGTAAGAGTCACCAAGCAATTCATAGATGCCTGCCACCCATGCTGGGCTTATAGGTGCCTTGCAAGGCTAAGCCAAACCGAAGCTGGCTGCTGCTAGTGTGGGCTTGGGGCTACTAAGCAAGAAGTACAGCACATGCTGAGGTCAGATGCTGCTTCTTTGGGTTTTGTGGGCCTTTGAAAGGTTTTAGGAAGGTACACAGCAAAAGCCAAGATATGCCATTTGTATGGAATAAACCACTGGAACCTGCTTAGGTGGGCCCTCAAGTTGGGAGAGACAAAGTCTCAGGGAATCCCCTGGGCAAAGCAACCTGTGTTATCTAGTTTCATGGAGACTCAGCTATGATGATGCCTGTGTCTGCACATTGGGAGTGGGGAGGGGTCAACCAAGAAACAATGGATACTGCCAGCTCTATTGTCCAGGAGAAAGCTTCCCCTACAGCCCCTGTCCTGAAGCCCAGCAAGTCAGTATTTCCCTGTATGTCCCTGGTGCTCCTCAAGCAGCTGACCCAGTACTGGAGCCTAGAGCAAGTGAGTCCATCAATCAGAGGTTGGGGGGACTTCTCTCTCCAGCACTGGAACCATGGGCTGGGGCCCCTCACTCCTTAGGTAGGAGAGGGGGCTCTGAAGCCAAGATAGCCCTTCCTAATCTCGATGGCCACACACAATTGTGGGACCAGGCCGTTTTGCATCTCTGCCCCTCTTACCAGTTTGAGGTGACCTCTTACTTTATTTTATTTTATTTTTAGGTGAGGCAACCCTTGGTTGACCTCACAGATTTCAAGGACCTTGCCAGTTTATAATCCTTTAGTTTTTATTTTTTACACCTACAGCACCTGGTCTTCCTAGGTGATCTCTCATCCAAGTACTAACCGAGTTCGACCCTGCTTAGTTTCCAAGATCAGACGGGATTGGACTTGTTCAGAATCACATGGCCGTAGACTTACGTGACTTTTTATTTTTGTGCCTAGTTGTAGGGTTTCTGTTCATCCAGACCTAAAGCAACTCCACGTGCTGGTTGCTTCGTAGTACTGTTACAATTTTGGTGCGGTCATGAAATGAAGTGTGCACAGTATCTAGCTTCTACACCATCTTGACTAGTCTCTTGGAAACTCAAAGTTTCTTCTTTTTTACCCTCTCTGATAAAACACCTACTTAATTAAAGTTGAATGATGTTCTAATAATATATAGGACTTATTCATTTTTTAACAAAGGCTGGCTCTGCTCCTAAGGCATATCTAGTTACACTTTCCCCTTTCTGATTTGTGCTTACATGTGGGGCTAGCTTTCTGACTTGTGGGAATGTCAAGATGTCTTTTTGAAATAAAAATTCATATATCTACATTTGAGGATTTATATTTAAGTTTTTTAAAGCCAAATCTTTTTTTCCTAATCTATGTAACTCTAGATTATTTTTACTATGCAAGCAAAAATATGTGTAAGCATGATTAATGATTCAAGAAACAAGTTGTGATTGTTTTTGTAAATGGTTAAATTTTAGAGGCTTATCTGTGGTTTTAGTAATGGAAAAGGACAGTAGCTCCCATGAGATAATTTTGTCTTCTTCATGAAAGGAAAAAAAAACTCATCCTTGTCTCTGATGGATATTTATGCATGGCTTTAATAGTAGTTTGGGTCTTAAAAGAGTGATTAGCTATTTGGATTGTGTTTTGTTCATATAGCTAACACAGGCACATACCCCGCAAATTTTAGGTTGTAACAACCTCTTGAAAATGGCTGAAGCCCAAAGAGTTAATTATAAATATAATGGATAGAGCCTATTTAAAATGTTATGTACAATTTGGAAAACATCACTGCCTTTTAATTATCTTTAATTACAATATTAAAAAAATATTGTGCTTATTCAAAAAGTATAAAAAAAAATTCCGATATCTATTAAGCCCTAAATAACAGCATACAGCTATATCTATCCTTGTATTTCTGAGTGAATTTGAAAAAGGTTTAAGATACTCCTATATATATAACACTGAAGGTAGATAAGAGACAAAAGGCAGTTCAACACATTTATGTGTAAGTTCCTTGTTTACATACAGAGATACTGCAGCATAGAATTATACATTTCTGCATATAAAATGCAGCGAAAAAAAGGATTCATAAACTGCCTTTTTTTAAGATACTAGAAATAGATGTCACCTATTTTCCAAATGATGTACAATTTGCTAAAGGTGGAGGTTAGTATCAATCAAAGGAAAACAATAATCGAATTTCCCAGTTGTAATTCAATTTAAAAAAAAAATACTTCAAAGTTACAGAGAGTCTTTCATTTTACATAGAAAAAATATTTCACATTTGTAACATACCTCTTGGTAGAAATGAAAACTGCTTCAAGTTTTATATGCACTTGACTAGCACACATGCATATGCACACATGGAGTTTGGTCATTAAAATTGAATTGGGCAACCAATTTAATCTGAAAACATGTCAACTCTCTAAATTACTGATTCGTTTTTATTTTTCTCAATTTATTAAATGTTTTATACTAAATTGATTTAGCAAAAAGGATCAAAATTGTTTTATGTGTAGACACATCTTAAGTTGTATATGACCATGGTTAGCCTCTTTTCAAAGTGTATTCAAGATTAAATTATACTTTATTGCATATAATAAAGAACAAGTACTCAAGAGCTTAAAATCTACATTTAAAATTCACTTTTTCAAATGTTAAAAGTTGAATTGAAGAATAAGTCTAGCTTAAATTGTCAATAGTATGCTATTTTAAAGGATGTACTCAACTGTCAGAGAACAAGAACCTAGTTTCCACCAAGCATAGAATGCTGCTTTAGAGAAATATTCTCAAGTAAAGCTAGAAAAATCATACGTTTTCTTTTCCATTTATAAAAATGTATTCATTTTGAATTCAGGAAATTGGGATCTGTTCCAGAATTAATCAACACCTCAGAATTCTATTCGCATTGATGATTTTTCTGACCACTAGCCATGTCTACAATTTTTAACAATCCTATTCTAACCACAAAATAGATATTATCCTGTTGATTGGACTTTATTTAAATTGAGGATCCTTGGAAATTTTCAAGGATTCAGGATCTAAGGATCTATTTATTTTTATGTTAAGTCTTTTGCTCTCCTGATAGCACTGACCTCTTTAAAATAGTTTTATTGTTTCTCCATTTTATGTGACTTAGAAGTCAAACCACGAAGGTGTATTGCATGTCAACAACATGTACGGCAAAATTGTAGCCTTTGCAGAGAACAAAGAGAACTGTAGATAGACCACAGTCCCCTCAAATATTTTAATGTCTAATTAGGGATATAGGCATTAACATATGAATATTTAATTATCGATAAAAGATTTAATAAATAACATTATGAGAGGTATTTTAGTATATAGTACAAGTTCCTATATGTGTGGTTCAGAAAATTAATTCTGTATAGAATTTCAGAGAAGTATAAGGTTATTATGGGCTGAGATAGTCAGGAAAAAACTTTAATAGAGAACATCGGTTTACGATCTCAAAGGATAAATAATATTTAGAAATGTGTAGGGGATGAATAATATTTTAGACATGTATAGTGAAGAAAACCTATGAAAATGAGAAAACTTTATGAGTAATAGGTAACAGGGAGTCAAACAGGTTGATTACAGCTGATTTTTTTGTAGAGGAGTATTTGTGAATGAAGTACAAAAGGTAAGGTAAAACTGTGGAGGTTCTTGAGGGCCTGTTGGTTTACTCACAGAGAATAAAATTGATTTTGGGAAATTTAATCTAGTATTAATGTCCAAAATCTAATAGTTTACAGAAGATCAAAGCTTTGGACTTCAGTTAAGGTGCCTATTTTAACTATCTAAGTGTGTGGTTGGAACAGGAGATATTTTAAAGGTAGTATTAAGAGGAACTGTTTACAGGTTAAACGTGAGAGAGGCAAAAGGATGAGAAAAGTAAAAGTGATTAGAATTTAAGCCTTGGTAATTAATGACAAAAATAAGAACCACAATATGAAGTCATATTTCTTTTAGGCCTATGGTTAGGAGATAAATGACTTTAATAAAATGATAGGTTCACTTTCTCAATAGTTGCATGTCATGATGGAATATCCCAGTGAAAGTGTCCAGTAGGAAATGGAAAGTGCAATACTGGAGCTAAGAGTAAAAGTTATTGTTAAAAACACAGATTAGACTCTAGTTATTAATTTTTTCTCTTTCAAAGAAAAACAAAAATCGTGCTATATCTTTTTTTGCTTCAATAGTGTGTACATCTTTGATAGGCAGGGAGGAATAATTAATGTTTATAATATGTTTAAGAGGTTTCAATGTTTTGGCAGTTATGTAACATAGTTTATAGAAAAACAGCTGGATAAGAAGTAGTTGGTAGAGGTTTTGCATTTCATGATCATACCTGTAATACTTAAAAAAAAACAAAAACAATTGGGAACCACTAGTAAATTTTGAGAAAAGGTGCCAGCTCTAAAACTGATTATTGAAATGTATATAAGAGAATAAACTCTTTGGGATAAATCAGGAATGTGGAAGGTACCCTTTTACTTTATTTTGAATGGTAAGAGAGAATACATACACATACACACGTGCATGCATAAACATATACAACACACTGAGTATGTAAAATGTCATTTTTCTTTGTTAAATTGTAGTCATTAAACAATACCTTGTTCAGAAATAGTAAAACCTATGCTAAATAGAAAATGCATTTTCTGGCTTCATTTTGGTAAACATCGTAATATTGCAAATTGGCAGCAAGATTATTCATTTTCATACTAGCTTACAGATTACATTGCACTTAAAGGATCAAAACTTGTCAAAAATCAAGAAAATAAAAAAATGAGCTTTGGCATATAGAAGAACTTGTCTATTCTAGCTCTTAAAATTATTTAAATAAGTGCTGTGGGAAGCCATTTGCCTATATAAGGCATTTAAGATGTTTATAGCAAAACATTTTCTCCTGTGATTGAAATTTTTAAAGTGCTAAAATATCATGGAGAAATATGTTTTCCACCAGTTTTATGGCTCCCTAGACACATTTTTCTACAAATCTTGTATCTGCTTGGACACAAACAGTATTGCAAAAAGACACCATGCCATCCAAACAACATATACAGCTTTGAAAGGATATGCAGAATATACCAATGGGAATGTCAGTATCATAAAAGTAACACAGTTTTAAGGTCACTTTTTTATTTAAAGTGGACCTCAGTTATTTGTTCTTGTTTTATATTTCTATTTTATTCGGGGTACTATACATCTATGGGAATAATACCACAGTTGTGTCTATATATTTTGGCTTCAGTGCATGGCACAGGATATAATATTTATAAAGTTTAAGCAGGAGAATACATACTAGTATAACTAAGTAAAACTGTCATTTATAACATGTTTTATTCCACTGAAAAGTAAATATATAATTATCTAGACCTGAAAATGCAGCTTATAAATACCTTAGATGTTTGAAAGGGCTGACAAAGCTTAAAAAGCCATGAGGTGCCATTAATAAAATTTTGTTAACCACAGGGCCCACATTTAGACAGATGGGAGAAAATAACAGATAAGTATCCAGGTAAGAAAGTATCTTCTGGAAAGTTGTAGCTGAGGTAATAAAGCAGTATACATCAATGTTAATAGGGTCCAAAATCCACTATCTTTTAACTGAAAATAAGATGGAATTCATTGTCAGTAACCAAAAACAGGAAGTAATTTCAATGTTGTATAAAAAATATGATATTTTCACATGCTAACTAAATTATGGCTGAGAGGTAGCAATGGACACAAAGGCAGTGAGCAAAGTGATTTTCCCAAGTGATCAGTTCAGATTAGGAAAATGACAATCCTTAAGGAAACTGATAGATGCAGCTGGTCAGGGGATGGAGGCATGTTCCTTAAAGTCATTGAAAGCAAACATGAATACAGGTACAGGTCAAATGCAGAAATTGTTAACATATGCTACTAACCAGAATGTAACATCATTAAAATCAAATGTTATGATGTCAATTCTTAAAGTACTTTATCCACATAAGTGAATCATTAAAAAAAAGAATAATTTAATAGAATTGGAATCTAGGACAGCAAGTTTTGGTGATTTGGTCAAGTTTGATTACAAGATTTTAGAATTGCAAGACATTAGATAATAGTTCTTAATTTCCTTATTATTTCTGTTTCTTCACATTACAGGATCCTCTGGCTGAGTTCAAAATATTTAATCATTCATAGGAATAGAGTGTTAGACAACTGCACTTAATATTATTTGTTGATTTTTGTTGGGCTTCGTGCAAAGTAAATCTTAAAAATAGTTTTTCCCCTAAAGGAATATCATTAACTATGAGTATGTATAAGGATAGAATCAGATAGGAAAGAAAAGAAGAGAAAATCAGTACGATCTGTCGCTGGAAGTTCAGAGATGAGAAATTACCTATGCAGTTCTGATTGGTTTGGGCAGCATTAGAGTAATTTAAATCACACAATTTTTTTTTTTTATGTTTCAAGCTTTGAAGGATATATATGTCTTCAGGCTAATAAAGGTATCAAATTATTTTGTCTGTATAGACCCAGGCTCAGCATAGGCATAATCTTGTAATAATTCTAAATTTTATATTCAGTGAACATATTAAATTCTTTATTCAAAGCTAAAACTCTTATGATAGGAGATGAAAAAAAATCCTCAAGTACTAAGATTATTAGCAAAAGTAAAAAATATCTACAGTGTTTTTGCTTCAACATTTGCTACCCTATAGGGATCTATAAATATTTGTAACAAATAGTGGGTAAAGGAATTTCAACATTGATAAAATAAGGCTGATATTGCCCGAAAAAAATTAAGACTTTTTTCCTGTTTTTTTTTTTTAATTTTTTTAAATTTTTTTTAAGAAAGCACTCATCTTAAATGTGCAGTTCTCTATGGTAAAAAAAAAAAAATGAAGCCTAAATTAAATGAAAGGGAAAAATGTGACTCAAGTAAGGTGAACCTGAAGTCTTCCACCTACCTTGGAAATAATCAGAGATTTCACTTACGAAATTACAATGTTGTTTTTTGGTCTTATTATCAGAAATAAAAAAACACAATACTATAAAACCTTAATTAATGTTTGCTACATTAACTAATTCCTTCAGTCTATTAACAGAATAATTTTCTTTAAAAATTGAGAAATCTTTTTTTTATCTATATGTTCCATTTATTTTTTTAATTTTTTTAAATATTGAGATTCAATTTATTTTCCTTTTTCATTTTTTTGCATTTTTTTTATTTGTTTTATGTATTTATTTTTTTCCTGCTCCCCCCTCTACACTCCCCTCTGGTAACCACTAGTCCATTTCCTATGTCCATTAGTCTTTGTTTGTTTGTCCTGTTCATTTGTTGCCTTTGGATTTATATCTCACATATAAGTAATATCATGTGATTTTTGACATTTTATGACTGGTTATTTTGCTTAGTATGATTATTTAAAGATTCATCCATGATGTTGCAAATGGCAGTATTTCTTTTTATGGTTGAGTAATATCCCATTGTATATATGTACCAAAGCTTTAGCCAATTATCTGTCGTAGGACAACTTGGTTGCTTCCATGTCTTGGCCACTGTGAATAATGCTGCTGTGAACATTGGTGTGCAAATATCTTTTTGGATATGGATTTTCAAGTCTTTGGGGTAAATACGCAGTAGAGGGATTGCTGGATCATATGGTAGATCAATTCTTAATCTTTTGAGAATCCTCCATACTGTTTTTCATAGTGTCTGTACCAATTTGCAGTCCAACCAGCAGTGTATAAGGGTTCTAATTTCTCCACATCCTCTCTAACACTTGTTATTACTTGTCCTGTTGATTATAGCTATTCTGTGTACATTAATTGCAATTTTTTTCTTAAATATTATCTTTATAGGAGGTTAACACAGCTTCAATCTCAGACAATATTTTAATGAGGGTCTATTAAGCACAGTGATCAGTGCTTCCACTTAAGATTTCTCATTTAAACTTCCCACAACACTTTGAGGTAGTTTGTTCTTTTCTACAAATAGAGACATTGAAGTTTAGAAAAGTAACATCCCAAGACAGAGAGAGAGTCAGTCCTGTTCATTGTGTTAAAAATAGAATAGCAGATATAATATTTCAGGAGTAAAAGAGTTAAAATAGAAAGTGGGGGTATCTGGTGATTAACACTGTTGAAATTCAACTGATATATTTGTGAAAATCTTCTAATTGACTGAGATATTTTGAAATTATTTTTATTTGTTATATAGACAAACTGTATTTGTCTAATAGAGATATTAGAGAAAATCACTATCATACTTTTCAATTTACATATCTGTGAACTCATTTTAATTTACCCCAGAATACCGTGCACTACTGAGTATTTGGTAATTGTTTTTGATAAAAGTCATTAAGTTAGAGGTGAATATCGAAATAAAGGAGAGTCATATTGAAATAAACACTGCAAACTAAGTAGAAATGAAGATGAGGAAGAAGTAATATTAAAATATGAAACAAAATGGCAAATTAATGTACTCTAGTGATGTTGTTTAGACTTCCCTGCTCCCTTGACTATATCTTAAGAATTATTTTATTATTATTATTTTACCAAACAAGAGCTTATTTATGAGATGGTATAAGCTTTCATGGCATCAGACAATGCCTAAAAATTAGATCGTGCATTTGATTAATGTTATTGACTTGAGCATTAATAATAGATGCTTGCTTCTTTGATAAAACTTAGAGATTTTCAGATGAGAAGCCACAGTTTTGATGATGGTAATGCCTACCTTACATAGGAAAAAGTGTAAAAACTGGAGTGCTTTGCCATAATAATTAAAATTTATTTTAAAGAAAATTCTGCTTTGTAAGAAAATTAAATTATTGATATTATTTTTAACTGGCTAGGTTGACAACAGTATTGTGATTATGATTTCAAGACTCATCTATTAAAAAAAAAAACCCTTAATTTTTTCTATCATAAAAATATGGTGCCTCAGTGCCTCAGTGTCTTATTTCTTAGCCAAAACAGAAAAATCAGTATATATTTTCATCAATGTGTGTGTGTGTGCACATGTGTGTACATGTTTGCATGTCTGTATCTGTGACAGCACAAGAGCTATAATTGGTACAGTGGTAACATTAAAAAATATGAATATGTGCAGATTGTAAATACATATAATTGCATAATTATTAGTGAGCATATTAATATAAATATCAGCATGTATAATTATCTACACATTCCTCAAGAAAGAGTTTATACAGTTGAGAAACTATAAACTATTGATTATACAGACTGTTTTTGCCAAGTTTCTATGATAGCTTCATTCTAATTTTGAATCATCTTTAACTTTTTATCTTAATCCTGCCTATATTTGCACTTCTCACCTTTCTCAGATTCAAGGAAATAGTATCTAAGAATTAATCCATGGAACTGTTGTATTTTTTACTAAACACTTGTTTGTGTTATATTCATTCTTATAAAAATATTTTGCTTTTACATGTATAAACTCATGTTTGTTACTATTTTGTTTTCTGATACTATATTACAAATAGGTTTCATTGTACATCTTTTTTTGGTGCAATTCAAATTGATTTTCAGAATCTCTAGGCCTGTAGAACAGACAGGTTAAAGTGTCTCTTTAATTTTATGCAATTTCTTGAAACTGTGAAAATGCAAGCTTAAAATTTGGTATCACTTTCAAATATTTTTTTTTAAATTTCAAAGACAACTAGTTAAAAATATTGATATAGGTATGAATATTAATCATCTTTATATGTAGCAAAATTTGACTTTTATATAGCCCAGTGGCTTCTCAAATTGTGAACTCTGCACCAGCAACATCAGCCATTCATTGGGCACTTTAGAAATTCCAGTTGCCAAGCCTTACTCTAGTCCTACTGAATCAGAAACTTTTAGAGTTGAGATTTTTACAAAGATCATCATAACACTCTGATGAATGATAAAATTTAAGAACTGCTGCAGTTATGGTGCTGAATTAATAAAGTGCTCATTTTTATCATGCACTTCTCTCAGTTCAGACACTTTGTACCTTGCACTGCTCTCAATAAAGACATTAACTAAGCCAAAAAAACAAATGAAAATATTTATTTTAAAATTAGCACCTAGAACAGTATTTAAAAATTAGTAAGAAAGAGAAGCATGGAGGAGTGAAAGATGCCTCCAGATCTCTCCCCTTAAAACAGCAATAATCTGAACATATAACACCCAAACTGCACACCAGCATCTCTAAGCCTGGAATCTGGGAATAAAAGCTACCACAGGTTAGAACCATGAGAGTCCAGCAGTAGACAAAGAAAAACAAAGAAGCTGCCTCTAGCAGCCAGAGCTCCTTGCAGGAAGAGGAGGAGGGGAGAAGATGTGGCAGGTTTCCTGAATAGCCCTGCCTGGGAGACCTGTGAGTTCCATGCAACCGGCAACAATGCCCAGGGATCAGGGCAGAAAGCAGATAAGAGGGGACCGCAGAGAAGCAACAGTTGATTATTACAAGCCAAGGTTACAAAACGTGAGGCTTAGCTGCAAACTCATCCCCAAACCCAGAGGGCCCCTCCCCCCATTGCCTCCGAGACTATCAAACACCATGGAGCCCAGAGGAATCAGAGCAAATGCTACTGAAACTGTCAGTAACACTGACACAGACTGAAACTGTGGCTACCAATCGTGATTGAATGTTTATAAAAAAAAAAAAGATATTTTAAAGACTATATAAAGCAGGGATCCAAGATGCTTGGACACCACCTACTTGAAACTAAAAGAAAAATGCCTTCTTAGAACCAGGCTAAAGATAGACCATTATATAATAAATTTTCTTTCTGAAAAAGTAAAAACAGCAGAATACACCTCCATTAATGACATTGTGGAGAAGTAGTCCATTAAACACGATAAACAACCAAAGTGAGAAGGCAGCTCAGAAAGAAAAAGAAAATTATCCAGAAAATAAGCTTAAAGACATAGAAAGATGCAACTTAAATGACAGAGCATTCAGGATGGTACTTCTGAAAAAACTCAATGAGATCCAAAATAATACCTATCAGCAATTCCAGGTATCGAAAAAACAACTAGATCAGCATAATAAGTTTTTTAACAAGGAGATCAAAACCCTTAAAAAAAAACAAAAAGAACTCTGGAGATCAAGAACACACTGAAAGAGATCAAGAATGAAATAGCAGGCTTGGAAAATGGAGTCGACCAAATGGAGGAGTGGATCAGTGATATCAAAGACAGAAATCTAGAAGTAAATCAGAAGGGAGAAGAGAGAAACCAAAGTGTGAAAAAAATAAAAGAGAAATACAAGAACTAGCTGATACCATCAGGAAAGGTAACATAAGAAAAATGGACATTCTCAAAAGGGAGGAAAAAGGAGCAGGGATTAGAAAGGATTTTCAGACAAATAGTTGAGAATTTTCCAAATCTAAAGAATGAACTAGAGCTTTGAATTCAAGAGGCCAAAAGAACACCCATTTATTTCAAGGTAAAAAGGCCCTCTCCGAGAAACATTGTATTAAAATGATCAAAAATCAATGACAAAGACAGAATCCTCAAGGCAGCTAGGGAAAAGAAGATGGTAACCTATAAAGGAAAACTCATTAGATTACTGTTGGACTTCTCAGCACAAACCTTACAAGCAAGAATGTAGTGGAATAAAATATTCAAACTATTAAATGAAAGGAACTACCAGCCAAGAATAATGTATTCAGCAAAGCACTCCTTTAGATAGGAGGGAGAAATAAGGACCTTTTCAAACATACGACAGTTGAGGGAATTCTCCACTATGAGGTCTGCATTACAAGAAATACTGAAAGGGGTCAGCTAATCTGAACAAAATAGCCAAAAAATTCATAACAAACAGTAAGGCAACTAGCAGGCAGATAGAAGCAGAGGAGTGCAACCCTTATTAAGAAGAGGACATTATAAGCTTAAAAAATAAGAAGAGTTTTGATATTGCAAAATAGAAATGAATTTTCAGCATACATAGTGACAAATTGAGACAGCAGTTACAGAAAAGACAATGAAGATAAGGCACACACAGAAGAAAATGGACTTCTACATATGTATAACTATCCTTTACACATTTGGAATACTAACAACATGCCAAAGTTTCAGAACAAAAGTATATAACATAAAACAAGAATGACGAGAGAGAGAGAATCTACAAAACCCAACCAAAATACAAAAAAGAGACACACAAGGACAAGAAAGCAATCAAAACACCGTACCAGAAAAGAAAAAATAAAATGGCTATAGGAAAACCTCATGTTTTAATAATCACCCTAAATGTAAATGGACTGAACTCCTCAATAAAAAGGCACAGAATTGCAGATTGGATCAAAATACAAATCCCAATCATATATCACCTCCAGGAGACACATTTCAGTTTCAAAGACAAATATAGACTCAAAGTGAAAGGGTGGAAAATGATATTTCCAGCAAATGGGATTCAGAGAAAAGTGGGAGTAGTGGTACTAATATCAGATAAAATAAACGTCATAATAAAAAAGGTAAAGAATGATATTGAGGGACACTTCACAATGGTAAAAGTAATCATACACCAAAAAGACCTAACACTTATTAATATGTATGCTCCCAATCATGGAGCCCCAAAATATATAAAGCTATTACTAGCAGAACTAAAGGGAGAAACAAACCAAAACACTATCAGAGTAGGGGACCTCGTACCCCACTATCAGATGTGGACAGATCATCCAAACACAAAATAAATAAGGAAATAATGCTCTTAAAAGACACATTAGACCAACTGGACATAATTTACACTTACAGAACTTTTCATCCCAAAACATTTGATTATACATTCTTCTCTAGTGCACATGAAACATTCTCAGGGATTGACCAAATCCTGGGACAGAGATATTCTCAACATATATAAGAGCATTGAAATCATACCACCCATATTCTCTAATCATAATGCTTTGAAACTAGAGATCAACTGTAAAAAGAAAGCAGAAAGAGTCACAAATACATGGAGATTAAACTACATGCTATCGAAGAATAACTGGGTCAGACAAGAAATATAAAGAGAGATCAAGAGATACATAGAAATGAATGACAATGATAGTAAAACATATCAACACTTGGGACATGACAAAGGCAGTCATAAGAAGAAAGTTCATATCATTACAGGCTTATCTCCAAAAACAAAAATTAGCCCAAATAAACAACCTAATGTTTCATCTTAAAAAAACTAGAAAAGATAGGACAACTGAAGCTCAAAATCAGCAGAAGGAAAGAAATGATCAAAATTAGAGCAGAAACAAATGAAACTGAAAACAAAACAAAACAATAGAAAAAATAAATGGAACAAAGAGCTGATTCTTTGAGAAGGTTAATAAAATTGACAAACCCCTGGCTAAACTCACTAAAGAAAAAAGAGAAAGAAAACAAATCAGGGATGAAAGAGGGGAAATTACTGCTGATATCACAGAAATACAAAGGATCATACAAGAATACTATGAAAAAGTATATAACACCAAATTTAATAACCTAGAAGAAATGGAACATTACTTAGAGAGATAAAGCCTTCCTAGACTGAATCGAGAAGAATTGGATCTAAATAGATCAGTGGTATGAAAATTCAAACAATCATCATAAACCTCCCACAAAGTAAAAGTCCAGGACCAGATGATGCCACTAGTGAATTCTACCAAACATTCAAAGAAGATTTCATACCTATTCTCTTCATACTCTTCCAAAATATTGAATAGGAGACAGTATTTTCCAAGTCATTTCATGAGGCCCGTATTACCCTGATAGTAAAACCTGGTAAAGATAACACAAAAAAAGAAAAACACAGATCAATATGTCTCATGAACAGATGCACAAATCCTAAATAAGATACTAGCGAACTGTATACAGCAACATATTGAAAAGATTATACAGCACGATCAAGTGGGCTTCATTCCATGGGCATAGAGATGATTTAACATATGCAAAATCTTTTATTGTGATACATCCCATATACAAATTAAAAATAACAATGATATGATCATATTAATAGATGCAGAAAAAGCCTTTGAGAAGATACAGCATCCATTTATGATTAAAACACTTAACAAATCAGTATAGAAAGAAAATACCTTAACATAATAAAACCATATATGATGAAATTTCAGTCAACTTTATACTTAATTGTGAAAAACTAAAAGTCTTCCCTTTAAGATCATGAACAAGGCAAGACTGTCCCCTATCACCACTGTTATTCAATATAATATTGGAGGTCTTAGTGAGTGACATATGGCAAGAGAAAGATATAAAAGCAACCACATATGAAACAAGGTAGTCAGACTGTCACTATTTGCAGATGGCATGATGTGCTATGTAGAAAACCTTAATACTTCACAGGAACACTACTAGAAATCATAAGCAAATACAATAAATTTTCTGGATACTAAATCAACGTTAAAAAATCCATAGTGTACTCTAATAACAAAGTGTTAGAAAAAGAAGTGGAAAAAATAATTCCTTTTACAGTTGCAACAAAAAGAATAAAATACCTAGGAATATATCTAATGAAACATGTGAAGGACCTATATAACGAAAACTATAAGACCTTATTAGATGAAATCAAAGAATATATAAAGAAATAGAAATATATTCAGTTTTCTTGGATTGGAAGAATCAACATAGTTAAAGTGATCTTATTACCTAAAGCATTATACAGATTTAATGAAATCATCAAAATCTCATCAGCATTTTTAAAGGAATACAACAAAAAAAATCATCAGATTTGTATCAAAGCACAAAAGACTCTGAAACGCCAATCCATTCTGAGAAAAAAGAATGAGGCTGGAGACATCACTCTGCCTAACTTCAAATCATACTACAAAATGACAATAACCAAAACAGCACATATTGGCAGAAAAACAGATATACAGTCCAGTGGAACAGAATCGAAAGTCCAGAAGTAAACCCATGTTTATATGCGCAAATTATTTTTGACAAAGGAGTCAAAAACATACAGTGGAGCAAGGAAAGCCTCTTTAATAAATGTTGCTGGGAAAACTGGCAAGCCACCTGTAAAATAATGTAAGCAGACTGTTGTCTCTCCCCACACAACAAAATTAACTCAAAATGGATTAGGAACCTAAATATAAGACCAGAAATAATAAATTGCACAGAAGAAAACATGAGAATTAAACTCATGGACCTTGGACTTAAAGAGGATTTTATGAATTTGACCTCAAAGGCAAGGGAAGTAAAAGCAAAAAGAAGTGAATGGGACTACATCAAATTAAAAAAGCTTCTCACAGCAAAAGAAGCTATCAACAAGGTAAAGAGACAACCATCTGAATGGGAAAATATAATTGCATCAATGCCTTCGATAAGGTCCTAACATCTGAAATATACAAAGAACTCACACAATTCAATGACAACAAAAACAAACAATCTAATTAGAAATGAGCAGATTACCTGAACAGATACTTCTTCCAAGAAGACATACAAATGGCTAACAAATATAGAATAGATGCCTAACATTACTAGCTATTAGGGAACTGCATATCAAAACCAGAATAAGATACCATTTCATACCTGTTAGAATAGCTGTTATCCATAGGACAAGTAATAACAAATGTTGAAGAGTATATAGAGAAAAAGGAACCCTCATACCCTGCTGGTTGGACTGCAAATTGTTACAGCCAGTATGGATAACAGTATGGAGGGTCCTCAAAAAAACTAAGAATTGATCTACCATATGATCCAGCAATCCCTCTACTGGGTATTTATCCCAAAGACTTGAAAACTCATATCCAAAAAGATGTTTGCCCACCCAATGTTTTAGCAGCATAATTCAAAGTGGCCAGGTAATGGAAGTAACCAAAGTGTCATATAATAGATGATTGGATAAAGAAGATGTGGCATGTATATACAATGGAATATTACTCAACTATAAGAAAAGATGATATACTGCAATTTGTGACAACACAGATGGACCTTGACATAATTATGCTAAGTGAAATCAGCCAGGCAGAAAAATCTGAAAAGCACATGATCTCACTTATATGTGGGATCTAACCCTAAAAGCAACATACAATTAGAACAAACAAACAGAGACTCATGGACATAGACAATAGATTAGTGGTTACTAGAGCATAGGGGGGGAGGGGTAGGGGAGAGGGAGGGGGGTAAAAGCGGTCAAATATGTAGTGACAGATAGAAATCTAATTATGCTTGATGAATACACAGTGAAATTTATATATGCTTTTCTATTGAATTGTACACCTGAAACTTACTGGATTTCATTAAAGAATGTCACCATAATAAAAAAAAGAAAAAGAAAAAAAACATAGAATGAAAAAATAATTAGCACCTGAATTGTTGTGTCAGCATAGTACATTTCTCTTCCTGCTTAGAGCCAGATTAAGAGGGATTTCTTCCCTAGTTAATGGAATAGATTGCATATTTTCTGGCAGGGGAGCAAAATGAGAAATCTGCTTTACAGTCTCTTCAGTCAGTCAGATGACTGAACCTCTAAGAAGTTTAAAAGCAGGGTTATATTGGAACTCTAAGGCTGTTTTAGATATAAGCCATGGTAACAAAGCATTATCACCTGGAAGGGTCAGCTAACTGATAGAAATGTGTGTCCTCCCCCCACTATCTTTCCTAAACACATCTCTTTAAAACATCAGTTTCTTTCCCACTTTTACCTTTGTGCTCACTCCTGCCTTTTGTTTTCCAATTTCTGAGGCAGACTGTTACATTATTACTCCTCACTCATTTAATATTCTCCTCTGTACCACTTTTATTAGGAAGTATTCAGGCTGATTTTCTGGAGAAGAGACTCGTACATGCCTCTGGAGTTACTTGGTTGTTTATATTACAAATCTTTGTCTGACTTGCAGTTTTCAGAGCAAACTCTGATTTCTGTATGAAACTTATTTACATTCTGGATCCTCAGCCTTTTTCTACTCCTAGACTCTAGAAAATATAGATGTACTTAAAAAAAATCAGTCAAGTTTCCCTTATCTTTGATGCAATAATATATGATCTCAAAGATGATGAAAAAGTATGTGTGTGGGCCAGAAGGATTTATACTTTAATGTTTTTTGCTCAAAGTACTATGATATGTAGACAAGTTCAATAATATACAGTAGGCATGCTATGACAACTATATCAACTATTTTTCTAATATTAAAATTTCATTTTGTCACAGTATTTGTAAGCTATAGTAAGCACTGATTTTATTAGAAAAGCTGAGTTGACCAGAAACTCTTTACCTCCATTCCCACGTTCTTCCTTTCTTCCACACATACTTATAAAAAACACTTTTAAAATTATATGTTCATATACAATCTTGTCTTTTTCAATAGAAAGCAATAATGGTATCAATTTGATTAATAGTAATCTTACCACAAGCTTTAAGATTACCAGTCTACGTATCCAAAATCATTAAAAGTTTCGTGGACCCAGGATAGTTACTATTCTAGATACTGAGGAGATAGCAGCAGGAAAATAAAAATCAGACACAGATTTCTGTTCTCATGGACAGTGTACTGTAGTGAGATGAAATATGTAACAAAAATAGTTAATAAATAATTACATTGTATATTAAAAAGTGATAAATTTTATAGGAAAAGGAAAGTAGGTTAAAGAGGTGGAAATCAGGGTGCAGGCTGAAATGTTAAATGGGATGTCTAGTACAGGTTTCACTATTAAGATTGAGATTTGAGCAAAAAAAAAAAAAAAAAAACTGAAATTGGGGACTCAGAATTACATGCATCAAAACTCTGAAACATACCTTGTAAAATACTGTGTTAGTTCTAAATTATTAAGTTCACCTTATCGTCTTATTAAGTTAAGCTTATTAAAATCTCTAGTAGAAGTTCAGAGCAGAAGGGGAGATATAGTAAAATGTCCATTTCTCTATAATTCTGGAACAGTGTTTCTTGACCAGTGTTGACACTTTGGCCAGACAATTCTTTTGAGGACAGGGAAAGTGAGGACATCCCTGGTCTCTACTACTGTATGCTAGTAGTACACACCCTACCTCCTCAATTTTGACAGTTGAAAGTGTTACCAGCCATTGCCAAATGTCCTCTAGGCTAGAAAATTACCTCCAATTGAAAACCACTGACCTTGACTTAAGAAGTCTTCCCAGACCTTTGATAACTGAGAAAGCCTAATTTAGGGTAAAATCAGGCTCATCCAATTATTTCCTAGAAAAAAGATGTTTCCAAACATTGTTTCAGGAAGTGTTAATAGATGCCTAGGTGGACAAATATATTCTCCTCTCCCACTTCTGAAAATTTTAAATTACTGTTTAATTTATTTAGCAAACACTTATATTTCATTTACTGTGGTTCAGGCATTGTTCTCTGTATTTGCAAGTAGTAACTCATTGATTTTTATAATGGCCCTATGAGATTAGGTATTATTATTATTATTATTCTAACTTTACAGATGAGGAAATTGTGACATTGGTTAAGAAATTTTCCCAGGGGCTTGCAAATCATCGAGCAAGTTTTCTTACTTAGGCAGTCAGGCTCTAGCATCTTTTGCTCTTCATCACTATGCTCTTAGCTGCCTAAATTAACATGTAACATATGTTAATATTTATCATTAGTATTTTAAAGGCTCTGAAATATTCTGCTTGAATAGATTTAGCAAGTTTTAGAAGAAAATAGTGTGGCCAGTGAAGTTTGAATTTCACATAAACGAAGAATTATTTTTAGTATAAGAATGTCCCATGGAATGTTTTGGGTAAAATTATTTGATGTTTATGTGAAATTCAAATTTCACTGGGCACCCTGTAATTTATCTGGCAATCTTTACTTTAAGAAAAACCATTTAATATTGTTTAACACAGTTTTATCAACACTAGTTTGATCAAAGAAACTTTTCTTTTTTTTTTCCTTAGCACACCTAATAACCTGGGTAAGTTTCATGGGACTTATATTCTAAGGACAGTGGGAATACTTTCCAACTAGATTCATTTCAGTGAGTATTCCAGACCACAGTGACCTCTCCTTCTTTGCACTCTTAGAGACACTTAACAATCCATGCCACATAATGTCACACTTAATTGTCCACATCTGTAACTTGATGACTTTTTTCTCCCAAAATAATGTGTCATCTCCTAAGGAACCAGAACAAAACAGGGACATAATTTTTTTTTAAGTATTCCATCTTACTTTTTCAGGCTGGAGACCACTCATTCATTTGCTACCAGCTTATTGTTTTCTTTTATCAGCATTATTTTGTCTCCCTAAATAAAGGTAACAATTTGGGGATTGAGTTTTTCTTTTTTACATTTGATAATGGCAACACTTGAGTCATTGTTTAACTCAGACCATGAATACTTTCTTATATTCATGCAGGTCAAATCAATACACAGTAGTTGGTCATTTAGTTATTACCCTTCCTCAGTTTGGAAGAGGGAAGTAGGTATCTTGCTGGTGCCAAATGTAACCCTAATGATAGCAATAAATGGGAGTCCCTTGGTCAGTTGTATTTAGGGGAAATCTCTCGAATCAAATAATGAAATATAGTTTAGTTGTTACAGAATAAAAACTAATGAACTGGTGATTGGCTACATTTTTCTACTGCTGACTGAGTCAGCTAGGTTCAGTTTCTATTTCTTTCTCACAGTCCTCAAAGCCTAGAGGAAAGATGAAAGACAACCCCAGAAAAAAAGTGGAAAAATAAGCACTGGATTCATATAGAAAGTCTCTAGCAGTCTTGACTTTAATTTTTAGGCACGTTTTTTCATCCTGAGCATTAACTGTGAGTTTATCTTTTTGTTCAACAAATAAAGTTCTTGTAAACTTTTATATCTATTCATCTGGACTCTAAGCAAGAAATTAAAATTAAGAGCTTATTTTCTAAATGGATTCCCAAGTGCTATTACAAAGTATGGTAGGTTTAACAAACATGCTCAGTAAAATCAGTGTACACTTTGCTTCAATAAATAAAGAGGTTGCTCATGTCCTTAGCTAGATAGCAGTTGTTCTATCTTTATTTGTTATTTTATACCATCATGTCATATGTGTTGATAAAGATTTTAATATATATTTCAAACACCAGCCTTTAAAAACAAAATGTTTTCTCCCTGGATTACAAAGATGTGCTCTTATTTAACTGACAAGCTATGTTTCTAGTTTTCACTCATATTTAATTTCATTGCCCATTAGAATTTCTCAAGTCTACCTAATAAATTCTAACATTAAAGCATATTTATCCAAACTGAGAAAAATATAGATTTCATTCATATATGAAGACATATTACAAAATTGAAATCGATTCCTAACATATTTATCACTCATTTTTGTAACATGCAATTTAAATCAGAAAAAAAATTTTAAATGGTTTGACAGTTTCTATGCTTATACACCAAAACATAATTCATTCTGGCTAGTTTTTGGCTATTATGGACCATAACATGCAATATGACCTTGGTCTGAAAAAGCAAGTTTGGTTAACACAGAAATTTAATCATAAGAACTCATAAGTAGAATACTTCTTTATTGCACTTTTCTCGGACTAGGAAATTTATTGTTTGTGAGACATGTAGGATATGAACAATGGACCAAATAGAGTCCAGGGTTACCTCATCTGTGTGAAAACTGCTGCTGAAAATTGATGTGACCTCTGCTACACTGTCATCCCAATTCTCACCCTCTGCGTCCTATTTGTCTTTTGGTACAAAGTTAAATCTGTGTGTTGTCTCTATGTGTCTCTCTTGGGCCAGATTATCAAAATGAGTCATTGCCTGCATACCTTTTATATTTCTATTTATTTTCCTGGTGTTGACTAGGTCTGATGAAATATGATTCTTTTCACATTTGATCCTCACTTCAGTAAGCAGCACCTAATTCAGCTGTTTCTATCTCTTTAAAGAAGAGTAATACTATTTTGAAACTTCAATCTACTGTACAGCAACATTACACACCATAGACCATGCAACTTGTCTTCATAGTCAATAGTAATTTTCTTTTCAGCCAATTTAATGGCATTTCTTTCACCTCCAAATAGAAGACTTCTGACAATTATAATGTAGTTATAATTTTGTTTTATGTATGCTGAATGTATTGCTTTCTTTTTCAGGTATTTGTAGAATACCCTTCAGAGTCTTATGACTGAGGTTACATGTGTTTGTAGGATAATATGTAATAAGGAATCCGTTAATTTTAAAACTCTGCCTCTGATACAAAATATTCATTCATGAGAAACATTACATTATCTCTGAATCAGCAGGACGTCAACATTCTAACTTTGTAGCAGTTCATTTTATAAAAACAGATCTTCCAGGCTACATGAATTTTTACTTTAAGATTTATAAACATCAATAAAAAGATATAGAACCTCTTTAGTTTTTATTAATATTGATAGATCATTATGAAGTCATTTTATTCACTTAATGCACTCATGTGGAGAAGACAAAATACTAACTAAATATAGACCTCAAGCAATACAAATAAAGCATAATATTGCTTGGTTGGTTGTTGAGAAATGCACTTTAGACACATTAGAGCTGTTGCCTAAGACATATTTTAGAATTTAGGTTTTTTAATGAAATATTTTAAATGTTCAAACCTTGTAGTTGAAATAGATCACAAAGGAGGGAAGGAGGGAGAAAGAAAAGTTCTATAAGAGGTTTGTATTAATTTTACAAGAGAACTGTAGAAAACGCATGTGCATCATACATTTATGATCAAAATATTATTTTTAAGTTTTACTAAAAAACACTTCTGAGAATATGTTCATTATGGCTTCTTGTGCTGAAGGAAATTAACATGTTAGCTTATGCACTCTACTGAAATCTTTAAGACAAATACTCTTTATAACATTTTGGATTCAAATAACGTAATGATATAGTGAAAATAATCGGTGAAAATAATTTTAATTCTCTAAAATAATTAGTTAGCATTTTTTTTATCCCTGTAGATTTTGGAAAATTAAAAATTGTAAAGGTGATCTATATTAAGAGCATTTTATTCAGAGATAAAGCTATCTCATCTCACAGAACATTCTCGTAATTCTATGTCACAGATTCCGACACAAGAAATCTCACAACAAACCATGATGACTGTGAAATCAATGCGGTTCAAAACTCTGAACACTATATATATAGGATGCTTGCAACTGAAAAATGAGGTCTAAGTGTATGACAAATCCATATTCCTATTCCTACAGGAACCAGAACCAATAGCTAGATTTTTGTTTCCAAACCATTTGAAAATTGCTTAGGTCTAGATTCAAACTTAGTTTTTTTTTTTATGTTTTCTTGAATTATTCTCATAAAATATGGACTCACTGAAAAATTTTCTGACCAAAGAGAAGTATATTTTTTCACACTTTATTTGTGCCCATTTACTAAAATAAAGAGACTGTGGTGAGTAAAGTAATTTTGTTTGAGCAGCTATGATTCACCCCATCATGCAGTGCTATTGTAGCCATTTGAGAACGCCAGGGTTTGTCTTGCTACACCAAGAGAACTTCTTTGTAGCAGTTTATTTTTGCATATGTCAAAAAAGCCCCAATTCCTAATTGCAGAGGAAACTTTGCTGTATGGTTCATACATCTCACATAAAAGATTTTCAACCAGAATTCAAGTAGATAGCCAAGTAGTTAGCTTCTCAAAGTAAGAGTAGATTACTTTCGTAATTGATATATCTGTCCAAAACAAATTTGAAACATCTTATTAGATAAAAATTCTATTTGTGTCTCTTTATCTGAAGCTAAGAGAGAATCTCATTAAAAAGAATGTGGGAGAAGTTAACATTAAAATAAAAGGGGGAAAATGATACCACTTATGTTTCCACAACACAGGCAATATTTTTTCATAAGGAATATTATTCACAGTAAAAGGTAACAATAGAATCAATCCAAATGCCCACCAACTGGTAAAAGATTAAACAAAAAACAATATATCCATGCAATGGAATACTTTTTCAGCAGTAAAGAAGAAACCACTGATGCATTCTACATGGATGAACCTCAAAACCTTTATGCTAAGAGTAAGAAGCCATTCACAAAAGACCATATATTACATGATTATATTTATGTAAAATATTGAGAAAAGGCAATTCAATAGAGACAGAAAATAGATTAGTGGTTGCTAGGTTTGGGGATAGGAAAGGAGATTAACTGTAAATAATCATGAGGAGTATATTAGGGGTGATTTGAGGTGTTCCTAAATGGATTTGTGGTGATGTTTGCACAATTCTATGAAATTACTACAAATCATTGAAGGATACATTTATAGTAGGTGAATTTTATTGTATTTAAATTACACCTCAATAAAATTGTTAAAAAGAATAGAGATAGATGAGAGAGAGAAGGAGAGAGAGAGAGAGAGAGAGAGAGAGAGAGAGAGAGAGAGAGATGAAAGATTTGAAGAGGAAAAAAATTAAAAGCAGTTTATGCTCTATCAAGAAGCTATCTGATTATTTAATTTATAGGTATTAATAAACATATCTTAAATTTGTTCCTCCAAATTTCATACCTCTTTAGCACTAAATGTTGCTTTATTTTTGCTGATTCTTTTTTTAAATTAAATTGATTGGGGTGACATTGGTTAATAATATCATATAAGTTTCAAGCATACAGTTCTATAATACATTATAAGTATGTTGAATTGTGTGCTTACCACCCAAAGTTTAGTCTCTTTCTGTCACTGATTTTTTTTTTAGACGAAGCAACCCTTGGTTGACCTCACAGATTGCAAGAATCTTGTCAGTTTATAATCCCTTATTTTTATTTATTTATCTTTTTTTATGCCTACAGCATCTGGTCTTCCTATGTGATCTCCCATCCAACTATGAACCAGGCCTGACCCTGCTTAGCTTCTGAGATCAGATGGGATCCAGCTTGTTCAGGGCAGCATGGCCATAGACTCATCACTGAATTTTTACTGAACATTTATTTTGAGAAATTAGAGGCAGCTGGAGAATAGATATGACTTCCAATTAAGAGTTTTCATCATTTAGAAGAGAAACAAATATCTATAGATGCCATTAGAGGTGAAAGAAACATAGTGAACATTTTGAACTGTTGATATATAAACCTTCTGATGTTAATTTTGGTTTTTTTTGCAGAAGAGGTGCCAGTTCAAATACCAATGATGAAGTCACCATTGGACAAGATCCAACTGACTCCTGGGCAGGCATTGCCTCCTGGATTCCCTGGACCATTCATTTTTGCTGATAGTCTGTCCTCTGTGGAAACTCTGTTGACCAACATTCAGGTCAACAATATTTCTATAAACAAAATAAATGTAATACAAGACATTAGCACCTACATAAATTATGTTGTATTTAAGAACTAAAACAGATAAGATGAACTGCATGTCATTTGCTGTACTTCGACAGGGTTTACTGAAAGTGGCTTTGGATAATGCTCGCATCCAGGAGAAACAGATTCAACAAGAAAAAAAGGAACTGCGAATGGAGCTCTATAGAGAGAGAGAAATTAGAGAAAACCTTGAAAGACAACTAGCAGTTGAGCTTCAAAGCAGAAGTAAGTTTAACAATTTCAATTGTGGAGTGAATACTGTAATGGTGATATTTTCAACAATAATAGAAATATTCTCATGGATAGCTTGGAAATGCTGAAAACAAATGACAAGCTCAGAATCAAATACTGTGTGTAATCCACAGTTAAAATATTTATACTGGTTCTCCTTGTAATAAAAAATAATAAAATAGATCTGCACTTCAGTTTAGTTTCAGATTTGGAAATATGAATTGTCTTAGTATTCTCACAATTTCACAAAGTACATCTGGATATAGATAATCTAACAAATCTTTATATATGAAATACTTTTTGCCAAGAACAGTGCTAGATTCTGGGGTTATAAAATAAATAAAACTCAATTCCTGCCCTTGAGAGATTTACATTTTAGAAGTTTAGCACAACCAACCAGTTAATTTCAAGATAAAGTGGCAACAGCAATGATGCATAATATATATGATTATATAGAGAGTGGGGCAGGTAGTTCATCTTGGGGGTGAGTGCATGGATGGTTAAGGATGGCTTCCTGATGCTGGCACCTGAACCTAAATCTTGAAGAATCAGTAGGCTAAGAAAGGTTATGAGACTATCTGCATTATTTGAACATTCTTGACAGAGGTATCAGTGAGCATAAGCATAGAGACTAAAAACCTCATACATGGGCAACTATATACAGTTTGTTATTACAGTGGATTTGAGTTTTATGAAGTGACTGGTGGGAGATGATACAGAAAGTTGAGGGTAGAACCTAAATTATGGATATTTTTAGCCATGTAAAGGCATTATAAAATAAGTGTTGGGGGTGATCTGGTTTGATTTCAGTTAAACAGAGCACTCCAGTGTTGGGAATAGGTTAGAGGGGGCTTAGAGTAAGACTAGAAATAAAGAAACTATAGAAGGAGATTGCTCTCATCCAGGCAATGGCGATGAGGACTGAATTAGGGTAGTATAAGTAGGGATGGAGACAAAAGGGAAAAAAATAAAGAAATATTATTCACAAATAGAATTAACTTTCCAACCATGGTGGATATTTGATTATTTACAGATATAGATAATGAGACTGGGACATATCAAAATAGGTGAAAATTAAAAACTTCACTTTAGTCAATAATTTCCATCTTTTTATTATATTTACCATAAAACACTAAGCAGAAGCAAAAGTGAATTTCAGCTTTTTTGTCCTTCTATACTTACTGTTTTATGGATGGATCACAAAACAAAAATTAAGTAAGAGTTAGAGTAAGAAGGAGAGGTAAAGAAAGGGAGAGAAAATCTACAACTGAGATAATGCCTCCCTAAACAAGGAAGAATGACTGTAGTTGAGTTAAATCCACTAACTTTTCACTATTCCAAAGTAGCATCTTATATTCTGAAATTTGCGTCATGTAAATGAAAACTTATTATATATTTTCCTTAGGACCTAAGAATCATTGATCCAGTTCAAAATGGAAAATCAGTCATTGCATTTAAAAGGAATTAAACCTCTTGATCTTATCTTGCCAAAGCAATAAATACTACTAAGCAAAGGCTAAATTGTCCTTTGAAAGTTTGAAGAAATTAGCTTGTTTCTGGTATTTGGTATTCAAAATAGATTATTATGGCTAACATCATAAGAAAAAACATTTCTTTAGTAAGGAAACATTTTATACTAAATAATCAACTAGTCATATGTTAAATATAACATTCTCAAACTGATTTGTGAAAATCTGCATATAATAAAATTGGCTTATTACTTTTAGGGATCTACTCACATTGATTTCTCTTTACTAACTTCTCATAAAACCTCCAGGTTTATCTTTATAATTGTTATCACATCTGTCTTTTTAAAAAGTCCTAGACATAGTAGATGTAATATTGTATCTGTTATCAAATTTACTATAGAGTATTTGTATTTAATAAATTTAGCATTTATTAAGATATACTGATATCACTACTACTACTATCATTATTACTACTACTGCTACCCCAACTACTTCTGCCCCTACTCCTTCTACTCCTACTACTACTAACTAATGCATATCAACTGTCTATGTGCTATGCAGTTTTTAATGTTTTATATCTAATGGCTAACATGATTATAGAAAACTGTTATCCTCGTTGATTTAGAGAAACTACTTCATCTCTGTGAATCTCAGTATTGTCATCAATTACAATAGTTGAACTAGATGATCACTTAAATTCCTTTCTAGTTTCCTAAACACCTCATACATAGTACACCGAACATTTTATGACAAAGGGTGAACACTTTACATGAAGTCATATGCTTGAAAAGAAAAATGGGAAACATTGATACTATTGTTATAAAATAACATCCCTCCAAGTGTATAGAAGCAATAGTAATAATAAATATACATATATAAAGAACATGTATAAAACTATAAAAAATATATTAAGAATCTCTATGCCTTATCTTTTTTCTCCAATTAAAGGAAGCAATGTTTCACACTCAAAGTAAATATTCCATTGAACTGCCTTTTCATTGTTAACCAAAATGTGTTGCTTGAATTAAACACAAATACACATACAGAATAACATTCTTTGCAGATTGAATACTTAGCATCATAGAATGATAGAGCTATGAGAGAACTTGGAGGTCACTTGTCTTGGTCCTTGATCAACTATATGATCCTCAGGCTTTGAAACAACTACATTTAAATGTTATCTTTGGTCCTCAGGCTATGAAAATTACTAACTGTGTAATCTTGGGTAAATTAATTGACCTCTCAAGAACTGTGCTGTCTTGGGTAAATTAATTGACCTCTCAAGAAAATAATAGTATTTTCTTTGCTGATTTGTTGTAAGGTTTAAATGAGCTATACCCTCTAAAAATGTTCAGTTCATAGTAGCTCCTAAATAAATGACACTTATTATTCATTTATATAATTTAAATGTAATATGCTGTGAAATTATTTACGACATATAGGATCATATATTTCAAGGGAATCAACAAATAAGCAATAGAATATTTTTGAACCAATAATTTTACTGGAAGCAAAATTTTGTCTTACAAGGATATTACGTTACACATTAATTTGAATAAATTTAAATTTTTGATCTAAATAATGTGTTAAATATTTTATCTGAATGGTGATACTTAAGTATAATTACAATAGTAAAATATTTTTATTTTTGACCTTACTTACAGCCTTTCATCAGAAATAACAGAAACCATTCATTCTCAATGTTTTTGTTCCAAGATTTCCATTTTGTTATTACCTCAGACCTCTGAATTTTGTGTCAAGTGAACATCAATTTACCTGGATAACTGACTCTCTTCAAGTTGCTAAAGGTCATTTATATGAAAAGACATTGAACTGTGAGATAAATACAATTGAAACTCAAATTAGCATCATATTCCATTCAATCAAAATATATTAATTTATGTGAATAATTTTAATATTTAAAATGTCATATAATTTACAAGTTTGCTTAATGTTTCTTGGAATTTCTATTGCCATAATGTCAATATCTTAATTTTTAAAAACTTATTTAGGAAGAATGTGAAGATCTATCTGTTTAAAATCCTGCTATGATATTGCTATGATATAATGGCCAGTATATTGCTGGAGTCCAATAATTCTATTTGAGAAATTATCACAGATTTCAGGGTTTCAGCATTTAGAAACAATCATGCATTAAAGCAGCTAAAGTTTCTAATTAAGATATTGTAAACCAATAGTTATTTTATACTGTAATAAAATATATTAAATAAGCATTTATTTGAGCAAAAAGAGATGCAGCCCAGGAGATTCAGGAAGAATCTTAAGATGTGTTACTCCTAGACAAAGGGAAGGCCATGATTTATAGTGAATGTTCCTGCACAGGTTCTCAATTAGATTCATTTTATGTAAACATGTCATCCAAATTGGACAGAGCAGGTCTCAGTCAATTGGTAGAAAGAAGAAACCAGGGTTTCTCTGTAGTGGCTGACCAGACAGGCAGTGTAAACAAGCAGGGCTTTTTTGGGAAGCAGAGAGTTCAGTTTGAAGTTCTTCCACGAGGAACACCTATCAGCAAATGGCTGCTAAGCTCGTATTATCCATAAAATGTAGGCCATTGATTGAATACGTGGAGTCCATCTCAGCAGATAAATTCCTTTTTGGGGTTCACATTAAATGATGTTTTCTTCTTGGTTTCTACAACATAAAGTCTTAAGAGTTGAGGTATAGTTGTTCTCTAGCTCTTCACTGTCTTTTTTACTTATAAAAAAATGCTGTTGTGCTTTTACAGGTTGCTTAATATAATCATTGTTAAAAGTTATTCTCTTTAAAATAGATGGATGGATAGGATAGATAGACAGATGCCCTTATAATTGGTAACATCAGAGAAATAGACAATTGAAACTATAACTTTAAAAGTTATGTCATGTTTTACAACCCAATAGTTTTTTTTTTTAATTTTTGAAAGAATAAGAATATCTTTCTTAAGAGATTTATAAAATATTTAATGCTATTATTAAATGCATGTTTTCAGTCAAAATAGAAAACAATTTCCCACCATAACTACCACCACCATATAAAAGTATGTATTATAAAGCAGCAGTCCCCAACCTTTTTGTCACCAGGGACCACTGCTTTTATGAGAATCTAATGCTTGATGATCTAAGGTAGAGCTGAGGTGGTGATGCTAGCACTGGGGAGCAGCTGCAAATACAGATGAAGTTTTGCTCAGTAACCAACCACTCACCTCCTACTGTTCAGCGCAGTTCCTAACAGGCCACAGATGGGTACTGGTCCACAGCTTGGGGTTTGGGGATCCCTGTTATAGAGCATACACATGGGAAAGGTGAAAGCAAAAAGAAATCAGTTGTGTGATTGAACACTTTTGGTTGAGCTAATGAGAACTGGAACCAAAAGAAGCTAATCATATGTCAATTGATACATTTACCTCTCTCTTTCTCTCTCCTTATTAATATCTATGGTTTATAATCCATCACAATTGGCAATCCTCTTTCATCGAACAAGCCTTTGCAAACAATTTATCTTTTTGCATTTTAGCTACCATGCAAAAGCGCTTGAAGAAGGAGAAAAAAGCCAAGAGAAAACTTCAGGAAGCCTTCGAATTTGAGTCAAAGCGCAGGGAGCAAGTGGAGCAAGCACTTAAGCAAGCCACTACTAATGACAGTGGCCTGAGGATGTTGAAAGGTAATGGTTGCTTTGGACTTTCACACTAAAGGTACATAAAGCTAAACCAAATTTATAAAAGAGGGAAGGAAAAAAGGGAGGGAAGGAAGGAAGGAAAGAAGGAAGGAAGGAAGGAAGGAAGGAAGGAAGGAAGGAAGGAAGGAAGGAAGGAAGGAAGGAAGGAAAGAAGGAAGGAAAGAAGGAAGGAAAGAAAGAAGGGAAAGTCTTTGTCCAAGAATATAATTAAAAATCAATTTGAGGCCAAGTGATTTAGGTCATTAATTAAATCTGTCAAAATCAAAATAATTCTTACTTAGTAATAACAGGAAATCCTGCTCACTTTTGCATTAGATAAAGTAATACTAATAACTTCCCTGAACCTAAAATGTAAGTGTTATAGTCTCATTCATATTAAAATATGCTGATGTTTGGCATACTCTATTATAATGAGCAATATGATACTGGTTCTTTTAATGCAGATTGTGCCAGTGTTGAAGATTTAAGGAGCACCTAGTTTAAAAAGAATGTTCTAAGTAAATCCCTGGAGATCCTTTAAGAAGAGGTGTTTTTTTTTTTTCATGAAATCTCTTAATTCCAAACTTTTCTGATTCAATGTCTAATTATGAAACCCTACAACATTGGCTTATCTCATAGAATATTCAGATTCTTCTTTCTTGTTACACTGACAGCTCAGATATTTAACTGATATATATGTATAACAAGGCTGAGCCTAAGAATTTTATACACACATGTACATATATCCTATATACACATATTACATACACATGGACTAAAAAGAGATTGCTTCAGTGTCCTATACTATGAATTAATAAAGAATTTTGTACAAATGTTCAATCATATTATTTTCTTTCCAAAAGTTTAATTCCTTTTTTACTGTGACTATCTTGGATCATTGTGCTCACAATCAATAGATATACAATGCTAGATTATTGGCTCATGACAATCATGCCTCATTGAGACAAAGAAAAGAGAGGGTAAATAATAATATATTAATATTTCATACAGTGGGACATTTTAGACAGTGGGAGCCAGCATCTTTGCTTATGCAAGGTTTTAAAAATAACATTTCTGACCAGCAATGAGACAAATGTTCTGTGAAGTATTATTATTTGAGGCCCTTAACTTATAATTCTGAGACAATTTGACTTTTTTTACATATTTGAAATCCACATATAAATGATCCCCATTCTGACTCCAGTGTTCTCTAGTATAAAGGAAAAGGAGTTATTTCTACAGCATGATGAATACCTTGTATTCAAATAGTTTCCTTCTCATATTAATCCTTGATAGCATTGGGTGATGTATGTATATCTGTTATCACATTACCCAAGGGTGTCTGAGCAAATGTGTATACACAGAAATTCCCATATTAAGCTGTGCTTCATGCATATGTCTAACTTTTAGATAATTGCATTTCATATTTATAATTGAAAATAAAAATCTCACTCCTTGTTCTTTTTTCTCATTTGTCTTTTTTTTTCCCCAAAATAATTTATCTATTCTTTTGCCCTTAGAGCCTATACTACATAAAAACCACAAGCCGTATCCTGTGCTTTGGTGTTCACGTGTGCTTACCATAATCTCATTATCTATCACATCTTACAAATGGAAAAAAATACCATAAGGATGGGGCACTTACACTTCTGCAATTGCATCCACCTTTTTCTTATTCCACAATTAAGGCATGGGGATTTTTATGAACAGACATTTTCCCTAAGTTTTATCTCTAGAGAATGAAATGAATAAAGTATTTACCATATACCTGGAAATATATGTCCAATTGTAAAATTCAGATACAGTTTATAACCCTCCTCCCTAATATAAAAAACAAATAGACGTAAAATAAAACCCACTCAAGGATTTATGTTATCTACAGGACCAAAGAACTGGCTCACTGATTGTTTTCACTTTAATGGAATCATAAAAAAATGGAATTGTACTTTAATCTTGAATGTCACTTTTTTTCAGATACCGGGATTCCAGATATTGAAATAGAAAACAATGGGACTCCTCATGATAGTACTGCTATGCAAGGTACAGTAAACCGCATGCTTCTCTCTATAACTGATTAATATGTGATCTCTGGAGGTGGGATAGAGATGATCTCATATGTTTATAATCTTCATATAAGTGAAGTAAATAAGTTTAACTCTTCTTACTTTATGACAGAGGAAGAAGTCTGAACTATTTTTTAAGATTATACATATATAGCAATTAATAATTTTATCTATACAATGTGAGCAAATTGTATGTATGTTTAACTGTTAAAAGGATGTATGTATATATGTTAGACATATTCAAAAAATGCAAAAATATAAATATAATTTATGTTTTAGAAGTGTACAATAATATGCTTTTAAAAATCTCACTACCACTTGTAAAAGCCACAGTTAAAATAATCATAACCTGTTGATATTTTAAAAGTGTTCTAGACAACATTTTTTATTAACCTCTAATTCCAATGCTAAATTTTGATAATTTTAAAAACCACTTAAATATGGAAAAAAGAGCATGTCTTTTTATTCATGATTTGTAAGATTCTCATAAATGCTTAGATCTCTTAAAATATTTAGTTATAAGAAAATAGATAAAACAAATCAAGATAGAGTCTCACTGGAGTGCAAAAGTACTAAAAAATGTTTACCACTGGATTTTTTTTCAGTATGACTCTAATGCAGTTTTCTAGCCCTTTGCTTCCAGCTTATAATTTTCATTTATTGTGAAAAAAATGTGTCACTCTGATAAAAAAGGCATCTCCATGAGCAAACAATTTTCTTATTTTCAAAAAAGAAGACAACCATGGATATATTGCTTGCTGGAGGTTTAATTAATCAGTACCTTTCCACTGTGTAATGAAGGAAACAGAACTGGATGTGACCAAAAGATCCATTCGGGGTCATTTGAGAATCAGCATGTGGCAGCTTCACAAAATTTAGAAACACTTATTCACGTAGTTTTGCATGTCATCTGTACAAACACAGGAGTGTCAGAGCTCAGGAATCTTCTGGTAATGCCTGATTCTGCTGTTGCTTGCTAGACATAACTAATGTGTTAACTAGGTACATTCCTAGATCTGAAAGCATACATGTTCAGCTCATTCAATAAAGCTTTTGTTGTCTCTTATCCCAATTTTGCTTGCCTGCTTTCATCCCTCAATTTAAAGGCTGTGTCTATATGAGCAAAGCCAATTTGGATGGGACTGGAAGTTTGTCCAATCAATACGCCATAGTGTAATTTATGAGGAAAACCCCATTAGTTGCAGGCTATGACCAGTTGAAGTTGCCACCACATATCAGGGCCAAGGCAGGGTTAAATAAGCTTGAAGCACTTGATGCTTTCTGAATCCATGACGTACAGCTGTAGACCTGGTCTTTAGGGAGCATTTAACTTTATCATGAACCTCCTTTGAGTGGAATGTAAGGTCAACTTTGTAACTGAAAGGGTTAAATCAAACATACCATCAGTGGGTTGAGGTAGATTCACTTTGATTTGGCACAATTTTCTTATATATTAATGTCTCCTGCAATAAATGTTTTTTTTTTTGCATATTAACTTGTGATTAAGGGAGGATACATTTAATATTTGTTTTCACTGAGAATAAGTTCTAGTTTTTGCTGGCTAAGTACAAGAGAATTAGATATACCTTTAAAGGGATTGAGATAGAACTTACTTTATATCTAGGGAATTAACTTATTATTTTTATTTCAAATTACAAATCAAATTGTCAACTATTGTGATTAATATTATCAATAAATGGTAAAATATGGTGAGTCAAAAATTCCTTCTTGAACATATGCCTTTTAAGTTATATTAAACAATATTCTTGATTCTTGATAAAGGAAAGAAAATGGAAAAGTATACATTTTCACCTCTCAGCACAAAATGTAAGCGCTATAAATGATAAATTTCCCATCATCAATTTATGGAAAACTAGAGTGAATGCCTTGTTTTAATATGATAGCAGAATCACAATTTAATATCTAAAATAAGTTTTTGAGCAAAAGATGATTTATTCTATTAGCCAGGGGAATTGGTCCTTGAAAATAGTAGCAGAACTCATCTTAGATGTAGCTCACCAACTCAATCAATCAAATAAGTACCTTAGGAATCCCAATAATATTACTTATTAGTTAAGGTGCTCAGAATTGAAAGATTGTGTTTATATGTAACTACGAACTTCAGAAAATGTACAATGCTTGAAAATCATAAAATGCAAGCTTAACCATCATTTTTCCATTCTTCCTAATATTTTTGCTGTGTGTTATTATTCTCTTCTTTTGTGACTTATTTTAATGTTTTCATGTTTTCCACTTCATTCAATTACCCATTTTTAAAAATTATTAGATTATTTCCCGGCATTGTTTATAGAGATCAATTCATCTATACCAATCCAGTGCCACTTCCAAAACTCATCTCCATCACAGCAAACAATCCCAGCATCAAGGAAGTATTTTCTTTTCCTATTGTCGATAGTTCTGCTGAATAGAAATCTTATTTATCTAGTGCTCTCCTTTAGAAATTCAATCAGTTCCACGGTGACATCTCCTAAGGAGAGTTTAAAGAGGACTTGGAAGAATGTTGCTTGGCTATCCTGAGAGGGAATGAAGTCATATGGTAATTTATGGTAATTTCCACATGGATTTAAGTACAGAGAAACTGCCCATATAATAAGATTTTTTGCATGTATCAAAATCTATTTAGTTTAGTTATTTCTTGTCTTTTATGCTTTGAGGGTTGTTTGACAGACAAGATATCATACACAGACCTTCTGATAAAAGATTTCTATATCTCTTATATTTTAGCAGTCTATGATAGCAACTCTTCCTGAATATTATAAGGTATTCCAATAATGACTACATACTCCAATGGCTGTGTCCACTATTGCTTGAGGTGAAGGATTCAGTAGAGCATATACACTAATATCCTCTCTACCCAGATCCTTATAACTCAGATGGGATCCTGCAAGACAACACATCAACCATCTTATCAACTAATCGTTGTTTCACATAAAATAAACATACTGGGTGTTATTAAGTGCACCTTCAGATCAATGATTTTTACAGTCAAGTACCATTTACGTGGTGGATTTTTGCTGATAAAAGCAAATTAAATTAGCACAACTACAAGTGCGCTGATAAAAACTAAAACCGAACAGCAGTACCATTAGCTAACAAAGTAATATTTTCTCTTCACTGCATTCTGCCATTTAGTTATTATCCTATTGAAAATCTAATTATAATCCTTTTATTCCTAAGTCAAACTTCACAGTTTTTGCAAGCTTAGCGCTGACAAGTGATTTCATTACATTTGATTGCCTGCACCCAGATTGACTTAACTTCACTTGGAGACCTAGAAGCCCTCTCAGTTTCTCAGATTCCCTGTTTGCATATTACATCAACAGTTCTTTTAATTAATTAGCATGAACAGCAGTAACATGAACTGCTGAACAGAAAATAGCATCATTTTATGATCACAGGGAGACTTCTCCTTTTGCATGTTTATACCTTAGTTAACTTTTGTATGACTATATTTTATTGTTAGGAGTTACTGGTGCAGTTGACAGTGCATATTTCTTAAATTTTTGAAAATTTACATCATCATCTTAATAATAACAAATAAAACAAACCTAGAATATGAAGCTTGCAAATTTTAGAAAAGAGACAATAGCTTTCATACGCTGATTTTCTAGTAATAAAATAAAATAAAAAATTCAAGGGAGACAACATCATAAAATACAAGGGCACAGTGATGCATTGCTCCTGTTTCTGCATTTGATTGAGGAAAACAAAACAAAAAAAAATCTAGGGACTGCTTTTGCAAGAGGAATGTTTTACCTTGACTACACATTTGACAATGACATAAAATGATTTAACACTAGAATATATTTTTTCTCTGATATTTTCCATAAATATGATGGAATTTTAAGTAATTTTTCCTTTTTTTTTTGCTACTAACATACCAGAAGTAGATATTAAATACAATCTACATGTCCAAAGTAAACCTAAATTCGATGTAACAGATAAACCTACTTAACCAATTTTTTCCCATCTGAACAATTTTTGTTTAGAAAAAAAATAAAATTTATGATCTTATCTATACAGCATTTGGTTAAGATGCCACTAAATAATTAAAAACAAAATGACTAAAGTATTATTTCACTCTAAAAGCAACAGATACAATTTTAACATTACTATGTTAAAAATATACATATTTTACAGTACAATTTAATATAAATGTTTATAATATAGAACTTTTAATATATGTTTATACTATGAAAGATATATGAATATATATATATATATATTATTACCCATTATCTCAAAATAATCTGAATTGTGTCTAGCCTTCCTTGTTTTTAAACATTTTTATTATCTTCTCTCTTTGCTGCTTGTTTGGTAAGCTAGAACAACATTTCTCCAAAAAGCCTAAGATGCCATGCCAAAACTTATTGCAAAAAATTACCCTTTAGCCAAGATTGTCATTGCAGAATTTAATAGAAGTGAAAGTGATGGTAGGAGCAAGTAAAGGAACTGGAAATGATCAATTACACATGATTTCCTGCCATGTATGAGATACGACAAAAAAAATTAAAAAGAAAGCAGGTAGAATTTCTCTATAGGAGTTTCTATTAACTCCCACCACAGTGTGCTCTACATCTTTCTCTAGGCGTTCCAAGACTACTTCCTGTTCTATCCTCATCATTCACTAATTTTCCTTCCCTTTGATGTCTTGTACTGTTTTGGAAAATATATATAGGCACTTTGATATTCCCATTGTAAAGAGGAAATGTTCTCTTGGAAGGTATATAGCACGTCAGAGATTAGGGAGATTGTGGGAAGTAGGTCGATTTTCCTCTTAAATGCTTCCTTTGAGTATAGGAACTTTTACTACCCAGATAAACTTTTATTGCAACCACCTCATAGAGTAGAAAATATTCTAGCATACACTCCACACAAAATATCCTAGTGTCTGTCTCTAAAGCAGCAGCATTTTTTCCCTATAAGTTTCATTAGATGGTCTGAATCTTTTTACTTTATTCTCCAGTAAGTATTTGTCTCTCATTTTCTTCATCTTCCACAGGATTTTTTAAAAATCTTGATTAATGGTATCTCCCAAACCATACCTCTTTGTTGTGAAATACCTGTCAAATTATAGTACACATTATGTGTCCAGTTCTTAGGAGAATGTGAAGAACTTATATTATGTGATAATTTAGGGCCTGATTGTCATGGAGTAGCTTGCAGCACTTACTACTGCATTGTTAGCAGAATATTTGCAATGAGTAAAAGACTGTCACACTAATTATGACATAAAATCTCATCTACAGATCTAAGAATTATAATTCTAGTTATATCTCACTCACATAATAGATGAAATTGTAGCTGTAGTGATAGCAAGATAATAAGACTTGCAAGCCAAAATAGTTTGTTCTGCTACTCAGCATTTTGAAATATACAGAACTAGCTAATTAAAAGGTCTTTCTGGCTATAATCTCAAAAAAGTTGTTTAACTCAAGTCTTATAACTGCTTAACCAGCTACTTTATGCTCCATCATCTTTACATAAGCAACATAATGTTTAAAACTTAAAATTCACTGTATCCCAACCCCAATCCAGATATATCTGAAGAACAAATAAAAGGAAAGCCTTTCTATGATTAAAGGTTTAAGTTTTATTATTTACTTTCACGTTTGTGTTTTAATTAAAAAACCACAACATTTTTATAAAAAGCTGTAATATTCCATTGTTGTAACATCACTTAAGAAATAGAATTATTGTGTTATCACAACACATATTGACACATATATACTGCTTCTGTGTGGTGGTTCTATGCAAAGTTGCTTACTGTTCTTGGATTGAGGAATTGACAGCTTAAAATTGGAATAGTAGAAAGAAAAAGGCAATGCCTAGTATTTGTATAGCCTGATAAACTTTGTGATATTCTTGTCTTTTTCTTTTTTTCTGGGAGATGTGCTTAATTTAAAATGGTAACTTATTGGGTGATTTAACTGAAGCTTCCATCAATAGATATCATCATGTCTGAACCCAGAACTTAAAAAATAAATTCATTTAACATGTCTCCCTTTCTGGTTCCTTCCAGTCTCCCATCCTTCTGAAAACTTCATTTTTTTTTTTTTTTTTTAGATTTGGCTAAATTTTCCTGTTCTGAAGCACAAAATGTATCAAGTCCAGCTTATTGCTAGTTCTCTCATTGGTAACAATTAAATCAGAAAGAGAACCTTTTCTTTGTGCTATTTTTAATACATATATCCTCTAGCAATATAGTTAAGAAAGGTATGATTAACCCCCATTTTGTAAGTAGGGAAATAACCTAAGAGAAGTTAAGTGGCTTTCTATTAGTTGTAAGTTCTAAAACACAGGAATCTTAATTCCATCTCCCATTTTTCTCACTATCAATCTATATTTACAGTATTTCTATCAATCCATACCTATAGTTTGTTAGCTAGCTAGGATATTGAACTGGACTATACTCTTATGCAATGCATAACAACACATCAGGGCCTGGATGAGGAAAGACTTTTTGGATTTGTAGTTAATTAACCACAATAGTCTAACTATAATTTAATAATCACATCTGCTTTAACTCATTCTCATTTAGGAAAAAAGTGCATCTTGCTTCCAGTGTTAATTTAATTTTACATAAACATTCTTTGAGGCTGGAGCAAACATGACTGATTATCAATGTGAAAATAAAATATAAAAACTGTCCTTGCAGTTATTTCTAAACAGAATTTGTTTCTAATCCTAATGTAACAGAAACGTATACATAAATTGGATTCATCAGATGAATCTTCAGCTAACAACTGTTCGAGACGATGTTAAAACATCATGTGTAGGAATGCTACATTTTTTAGGATTCGACATTTTCAGCAATCAAGAATTACTATATTTTGTAAATGGAAATACCACAACTAAAAACAAAATGTTATAAATAGAATGATGTCATTTGTTTCCAAAGACTATTGATATAATAGAATGATGCAAAAATAACAACAAAAGCGAGATATTTTGTGGCAATATTTGGGGGGAAGGTTAAGACTATATTCTGTGAATTATATTGGGATAAATGCTGCAGCTACAAGGGCCACTGCCAAGTATTCTCAGGGCAAATGGGAAAAGGGTTAAAACTTTGTAGAGTCTGCAATAAAACTTAGTAAAATTATACAAATATTATACATCTCTTTTTCTATTTAAAACCATAAAAATGATAAAATAGTAATAGAAATAAGTTTTCTATCCATAGCTAAACTCATGTCATCCTTTCAGAACTAGACCTCAACAGACCCTCAATTATATATAATTTTAGGCCAGGTCCTTACTATGGGTCATTAACATAATTTTTTATTTGTTTGTTCTAGGGAACTCTTCCTTATTTTTAATAGCTATACAACATTCAATTTTGGAAATTAAAGTCAATTTAAAGAAAAATGTTCTTTAGAATTTTATGTAGACTTCCTTTCTCCTTGAAGTCCCCTAATCTATTGACCCTCAAAGTTTATGATTTACTTGTTTAATGCTTGAAAATTAACTTTAGTAATAATCCACATACTTAATGTGGCATTTACTTTACCTCAATTATGAAAATGTTTATTTAAGCAACATTCAATTGAATCCTCTATTAGTTTTCAAGAAAGCATAATTTTTTAATAAGTATTTCTTCTCTATGTCCCTATTCTTACATAAATGTTTAAATGCTCTTATTGTCTTGAAAACAATATAAGTGAATGTCATGTTGATCTTACCTTTGGAGAATAACTATTTAAAATGAGTGAGGCAAAACCTGCAACTCAAATATTACAATCTCCTGGTAACTGCATTTCAGACTTCAATGGTAAATATTGGATGTGGTCATTTTTAACATTGTTCAAATAAACATGTTTTTAATGTTTTTCAGTTACATTTTCATTTCCCTCCATATTTTAATTACATATTTTGGTTCCTTTGAAATGAAGATTTTTAGTGTTTTTCTGTCAGTTTAGCACACAAATGGAGTAGTTAAAAGTTATAAAAAGAAAAGACTTAATTGTGCTTTAAATATTACATTAAAATATTCTTAATATGTATCCTATACAAAAAAAATAAATTTGACCTTTATAAAACATTTGTGACTTACTTATGGAATGTGGGTTGACAAGACATTAGAATTTTTAGAAGATTGGCATAGAAATATAAGCTTACAACTTTCCATCATGGCATTATCTACAACAAGAACTAGTGAAAGAGTATGTCATTCTACATGTGATGTAAGTGCTTAGATTAGCTTAGTACGGTTCCTAATTGTCAGTTTTCCATAAATATTAGTTTTTATTTGTTCTTCTTTCCTTGCCCTTCTCTTCCCTGCTGAAAAATAGAATTCATGTACTTCCAGAGCTCTTAGTGTGGTTCTAAGTTGCAGGTCTGTGTACTGGATGCATGTACTTTTATTACCATTTTATAACTGGTCTGTGGGAGGCACAATGTAGTGGTAGGAAGAACACTGGTCTATTAGCCAAGGCTTCATAGTAACTAGCTACCTAACTCTGTTACTAATCTTGAGAAGTCATTAGACCTCTCTCTGACTTAATTTTAGTAAAATAGTAATAATAGTATTTGCCTAATCTTCCTCATCAATAAATTAGATCAATACTCTCTGACAAGTATAACATATAAAAGATAACATTACTATGCCCTATAAAATACATATGAAGTTAGCATTTGCATTTGCAGGTATAGATTTTAGTAGGGGTGAAATATTTGCCATGTAATTGATGTATAAAACTTTAAAACTTATGCTCTGTGGTATATAGTTATGGTAAACATATTTTAGTATTTTATCCCTATATGAGAATAGAAGGAAGGGTATCAATGTTCCCATTTTAGGTTGGGTCTTACAAAAACTAGATTAAAGGGGAAAAGAACATATTAAAAAAACAATTCACAAAAACAAAGTGAGACAAAAGCAAGAGAGGTCAATACTCCATTATGATACCATTTACAAAGAAGACATATTTGTCTTTGTTTTGATTAGAGTATGTCAGAATTTTTTTTTAGGGCTGATAAGTCCAAGTGGTTATTATTATTAAGAAGTTTCCATCTTTAAAAGTGCCACATTATAATAATAAGCACTAGACCCTTCTGAAAAATGACGTTAAAACAATGCTTTTCTCTAAACAAAGAAAAATCAAATGTTATGCTATTTTATTATCTGACCTCTCTTGTAATGGTCTACTTTTCCTACTCTCAAGTTGGTAGCTTCATATTATATTACTGTACTAATAACTAACTGGACCCCAATCTAACATCACTACTGTCACTTATTTATTCTAAGAAGGTCACATTCTGAAAATGTTTCCACAAATTGAAATATAATTCATGCAATTAATTGCATATTTAATTTGGATTGAATCTAAGATTAAAGTGGAGCATTAACCAGCACATTGTTTTCTCTATCTCTTATTCAGGTTAGGAAAACATGACTTTTCTAATGCGATCTTATTTAGTGCCAAATAATATAGTGCCCATTTGAAAATTTGAAACAAACCAATGAAAGTAACTTGAACATAACATAAAGCTTAATACTTAGGTGGATAAATCATTTCTAAAATATTGCCATTAGTTCATGGATATGATACCTCCCTCAAAAGAAAGGTTTGATAGCCCAAAGTATGCTTGTGATGCCTATTAGTTCTTAAGGAAATCTCATTGTTTATATAAGTAAATAAGAGGTGAGAAAACACTTGGAAGAAAACATGAGCCCTGGGTAGGAAAAATATCTTTTTTCTAAACATAAATTTAAATCTTCAAAAACATAGACACATTTCTTGGCAGTTAAAAAAAAATAGTGAGAAGTTCCTTTTAAATAACCATTCTGTCAGGGAAGGAACTCTCATCCTGAGAGGAAATTGCAATCAGTAACAAAGATTTCAACTCAGAGAAAATGGTGTGGATCTTCACTCATGTTTTAGATTGTAAAGGGGGGGGGGACATCTTTCTAAATGCCTTGCTTATTGAGCTAGTCATGCATTTCACTGTAGGTTGTAAAGCAGCAGAAAATGCACAAGGGGCTGATAAGCATATTTTAAAGTTAGAAAATATCATTTATACCATTTTTATATTGTCAATATTGCCCCTAGAGAATATGATTAAGCTTTAAACTCCTGTAAATACACTTTTACTCACCTTTGTATAATTTCATTTTTAATAGAATGAGACATCAATGAATATATGATTAAGGGATAAGTCTAATAAAATAATTTATTCTACACAGATTTATCCAAATCTTAGGCATATATAGCACAGCAAAATACTATAAAGCCTGTTTGTGGTTGTCAGCGAAGTTCATTGAGTAGATTTTGGATTTTTTCATTGTTGTTGGAATGAAATATTCACCTGGTCTTATTGTTTTTTTTTTTTTCTTTTTTTTTTTCTGTGCAGCCTGAACACTGATGCCGGAACTCCAACTGGTCATAGGCCTGAATAGGGTGCTGTAGCAGTTACTTACTTATCTAGTGCTGTAATTCTTTAGAATGTATACACAAATTCTTAAAATATGGAACCTTCAATTACTATTCATTCATAACCAATAAATAGAATCTTGCACGTAAAGGAAAAATGTGCTAGAGAATGGGCTTCACATGGTTTTAGGGGATAATCATAATAATGATTGAATATGATACTTTATACTTATATAAACTCTTTCTTCCATAGAGTTAATATTGCTTCATAAACATTATCGTATTAATCCACACAGCATCCTAGTGGAGTAAGTAGGTGGAAGAATTTTTAAGACAGAAAAAATACTATTTCTAAATGGCATGACAGAAATTAAAATGTAGAGAAGCCCCCTTTAAGCCATGATTATTATGAAATAGCTTTATATTTGGCTGACCTGAGATTTAACGGAAATTATGTGAAGACGTAACTCGTTTGCACAAATGTTCAATATCTGTTATGATTGTTTTAGAGCTCATCCTTCTAAAAGATGCACATTGCTTGTAGTGCTTTCTAAGGGAATATAGAGAACTCTAGTTTATAGATTTTATCACACCTAGTTCTTCCTTTGATCTGTTGATGATGGAACTACTCATTTATTCCCTTTCTACTAGCACATTCCGTATCTGTAAAGAAGGCAACGATAAAAACACATACCCAAGCTACTAAGAATACCCCTTTTATTTTTTTCTGCTCTCCTCCCATCTGCAATCCTGTTTCCTCTTTATTAAGTTATCATCAAGCAAACAACTAAAATATCTATAGGCATAAGAAAGGAGAAAGGCAGATATGATGGATTAGTCACATCATACATATTTTCCATTGCTCACTCTCTGGTCTATACACAGCCAGGTGCCTAAGATGTTCCAGTGATTAGAACCAAATGAGTCATATTGCTTGCATTGCCCAAGAAATGGCCTGAAATATTTTTAATTGTTTACTTAATGTCAACCTGGCCAAAAACTGGTGGCAAATACCTGTCATCATTTTTTCACACCTCCTAAGAATCTAATAGAGCAATAGTCCAGTATGTTAAATCATACTCAAGTGATCAAAAATATTGAATGCTCCTCCTAAAGTGCCCTCCTTACACAAGCAAAATCTAATACATTATGTTATTTTTACATTTGCCCAAGAATTCTGTTATGGCAAAGCATCATTTATCTTATGTAAAAAGCCAACCAAGTTTGTATACATTCTTCAAATTAGTTCCCAGTGATAGTACATGCAATTTCTGCTGAAATGGCCAGCTACCTTACACACTTTTAAAAATTACATTAATTCACATCGATGCGACGTTCCGGTCATTCCATTCTATGAAGGAATCTCTTCTAAGGCACAGGCATGTGGCTTCTGGTGTGCTCAACAGTCTGTAGGTCTACTTGTGTAGAGTAGACGTGGTGATTTAACCTAATTCAGTGAAATAATGCAAGTTAGAAATCATGGAGAAAAACTGAAGCAAATAAAATTTTAAAAAATTATTAATACCACATATCTGAGTCAAATAACAAAGAAGTATGACTAAAAATATAACATCTTGAAATATCTCATTATTTGATAGGCAAACAGAGTATATTGAACTATAGAGAAAATTGAACAGCATTTTTAAATTAAGTCACTTAAAGACAAAGTAAGTATCTTTTTATCAATAGATATGTTTAATTGACTTTGATTGAACTGTAAGGAATCCTCATGTGTTTTTTTTTTTCTGGCCTTTCCCCACATATCTGCCTTTTTTGTTGATACCTGATTTTAGCTTTTCTCCTTTCATCAGCTTCAGATATATACTGCAGAAGGCAAGTCTCACACTTACTTGAGTTTGGACCAGTCAAGTGTGGCCCTTTAGACATCACTTAACTGATCAGCAGAGGCTCATTTCCAGTATGGAGGGGGCCACATCAGACTCCTATATCATAGCATGGTATGCCCATGTCAGGCAGTGATGTGCTAAGGGAAGAGCTGTATAGGCCTTCATTTTTATTTTTAAAATGGTCATTTTGTGTGTATTGAATTCCCATTTTTACTTATCTGATAAATCTTAAACCAATAAATTCTGTCGCCTCTCCCCAAATGTCAGTGTGTGTCATTCTTTGTAAGTTCCTAAGCTCCCTAACATTCCTCTAGAGAGGCTTTGTTCCTTGCTTTTCCTGATCTTTAATCTTGTTTACACCTAGGATGCATATTAAATCATCTCTGTTTGGAACTTAAGTATGAACACTCTTAAAAACATGAAACATTCAATTACTAATTAACTATTTCCTGTTCCTAATGAAGTGAGCATGCTGGGTTTGGATTAAAATTCAGCTATTGCTTTCCTCTGTTTTTTTCCAGATGTTTTTGTTTTATCTAAGAGTTTACTTTGACAGCTACTACTAAGTGATAAATCACTCATATTATAGCTGAAATGCATTTTGAAATTGAAATGTGGCAAATTTTGAGATTGCTCCAAGAAAGAGTGTCAGTTAGCCAGTCAATATTGGCTCCTTCCTTACCATCACTCAGTATTGGTATACGTAAAACAGAAACAAAATTTGTATTAACATTATACAGCATGCTACACAAGAGTCTATGTTGCTACTGTCTTCTAAATTAGGAGAAAAAAGTTTTACTACTATGAAATCTCAATTTAATTGTATTCTAGGTAGAAAACCTGATTCGTATTAATACTGTCTTCTTTTTGCTAGCTTAGCTTTTCTTTGGACTTTTGAACTGCTGTGGCAACAGTTCCTGATAGACCTTATAAATCAGCACATTAAATGAAGAATGTGGGCAGATATGTTTGTCTTTTTTTTATAAAGATAATAATTAAACATAGTAAAGGAAAGAGATTTTCAGAAATTTCCTTTTTCTAAAGGACAAATGATGATTGCTTTTTGGCATTAGTTACTATGTGTACCTTTTTTTATAGGATATTATTTTGTTTTGTCAATGTTTTCAAGTTTATAATGTTCACAATTTATATTGAATGATTTAAACTTTAGCTATATTGTATAAAGTTCAATCCTGGTAAAATGACTGTCTGCCATTTGATGTCAAAGAACTTTTCTTTGACGTTTAGGCTCTGTATATAGAGGATGAGGTAGAGCAACTATTTGGTGCATTTTATAAGAATAAATATTCTCAGATGACAGAAAGGGATCTGAATAATTATCTGGAGTGACAGATGACTAGACGGTTTCAAAGAATTCAAGCTTTGTTTTCTTCTGGTTGCTGGAAATGTTTGGGTGATTTCCAAGTTCTCTTTGATTGCCCTCTAATGAAGTCTGATCTGCCAGGTTATTTGATTAACGTAGACACAGATATTCTTCTATTACTTTAACACATCATTCTTTTTGGTTCTGAGGTACTATCCAGAAAATCCCCCTGACACCCCACAGTCTTCTACATAAAAATAATAAATATTTTAAAGATTTCATACACAAGGCTTAAAAAGGGTATTTTCCTCCTGACAATGCTAAGCTTTAACTAGACTGAATATTTTAGACTACTGATATCAGTCCAACAATGATGATATATTTTTCTTTATGTGTGAAGATGGTACATTTGACTCACAAACATAGACTTTAGGTGTTTCTTAATCATGGGTGATAGATTTATACTGATCATCCACACTTTCTCTTTTGGTTCTTTTGTGACCATAGACTAATTTTTATGAGGTAACTGGATAGAGACTCAAGCCATAAGCCATGGCTAAGGAGAAGAACAAGATTAGATAAAAAGAAGTAGAATCATTTTTGAAAATTGTTTCCAATTATAATTTTTACACACATTATCAAATATTTTCAAACTCTAGGATGGTATGGATTATTTTGATTACCAAAATTTAAATAGGTACTGTTTTGATCAGACAGTATGCTAGAATCATATTCAGAACTAGTCTCTCCTCATGCAGTATGCACAGTCTAAGGGTTAACCTGGGGAGAGGAAATTCTAAATGTAACAAAGCTGTCATTACCTTAGATCATGACCAGATACTGCTTTCGCTCTGTTTAGGTAAAACATAGGGATCTCAAATATACCATATTTACAAAGTGAAAAGTAAATAGATAACTACAGACATTATAGTTTATGAAAAGAATCTTATCAGTCTTCAGTGTTTTCAGTGCTGTGGAAAGAACAGAAGTTGTAGCATGAAACTTGAAGGATCTTGAAAAACTGACACATGTTAACATATAGAAATGTTAAGAAATTTACAATTTTACCAAAACTAAATCCAACCTGTTACATCATCAGATAATTCAGGTTTCTGAAGATAGATGTTTAATATTTTTAAATATGTATCAGAATTAATTCTCAGAGGAACTAGCTTGTTTTCTTTTTTTAAAGGAGGCAACTATTACTGTTTAGCAATGGCACGACGGTTTTATTCAGCTTGAAAGGTCCTCACTGGCTTTGCATAATTGAACATGCTTGTGATTCCAGTTTTTCTCTAAAACTAACCAAAATGGAGTTATTTCAATTGTTTTTATCAGCAAAACTTTGTTTACTGAGCAACTATTCAATCTATATTGTGTTATTAAAAAAGAAATGTGTGTACATTTTTAAAGCAACGATGTAAACTTTGTCTTCACATTAGATTGACCAATTTAAGAATATGAGCTAAATCCTTGTGGATAAAGTAAATTGAACATATCTGATGCTTTTCTATGCTTACTTCAGCTTGGCTTTTTGTCTTTTAGGGAAAAAATATAGTAGTGTGTTAGAGACTAGAAACTTATGTGTATGGTTTCTCTGTTTTACCATATATTAAGTTAAAGTACACCATCTTTGTTAAAAATGTACTTGCTAAACTTCAGTATTAATAAAAGCATTTTGACTTTGTCAATTGTCACTGGGTTTTTATTTTAGAAATGCCAACTGTAGTCATTGAAAGAGAGTCATAGTGCAAATATGAGCATAATTCTTAGTTTGCCTGTTTAAATAGGCCAATAGTATTGTCTTCAGTTCTTCTACTGAATCACATCAGATTGCCTTTTCCTGGTTCTGTGTGCTTAGCGAAACTGCTTCTAGGAGGAAGGGTTGTACTGGGAAGCAGGAAAAATGTGGTGAATCAAGAATGAAAATCTTTCTGAATATCTATTATTTCCAAAGAGTTTATTCTTGAACCACTATTAGCGGAGAACAGAAAAAAAAAGAAGGAGAAGAAGAAAAAGAAGAAGAAGAAACATATCTGTTCTGGCCCTGCAAACTTTCAGTTCTTCCTGTACATCCAAATATCCACTGTAGCCTAATGAAAAACCAAGGCTAGATGAAAAAATGCCTGATGTCCTATCCCTGCCCTACATTTTATGTAATGCATCTTCATTTTCTTGGTTCACTTCCACTACAATCCTGGAGCCTAACCAAATTCAGGTTCACCAAGGAACCTCTCAGTTTTTCATACACAGTGCCATTTACACTCCTCTGTCTTGTAAAATGTGTGTTATAACCCCAAGTGCTTCTTGCTAGCCAGCCAAAAACTGTACATCTTCTAATTGGGGATGGTGTTGCTAAATTCCAGATGTTTTCTCTCACCTTCACCTCCTCACCGTCCTCATTTATGGAAGTTTTTTTTTTGGTCTTGAGAAGACTATAAGTTCTTTCTTTACTCTAGAGAAGAAAAATTCTTAAGAGTTTTTTTCTATATAGATGTCTAACCAATGTACGGTGTACTGTATACTTTAAACTAATTTAAATAAATAAATTTAAAAAAGAGTTTGTTGTTGTTGTTGTTGGCTGAGCAGACCTATTCTAGTAGTATATCCTCCCCCTAACCGTAACACAATAAGAAGAGAACAAAATAGTTGATTCTGGGTCAAGTGATGGCTGGGACTTATTGGGAAGTGGAAGCAACAATAAGAATCCCATGGTTGTTTGGAGCCCATTTCATTGTCTCATCTGGAGAAACTGAATAAGAAAAATACTGGGAGTAGAGCCCGCTCTGCGCTTCCATGTTTCTTAGGTTAGGATTACTTGCCATTTCAATGCAAACACTTAACCACCCTTTCAATCCTTCTCCTCACTACTACATCCCTCTTCCAACAGCATAAGAACCTTAGTTTAAAAAAAAAGAGCTAGGTACAGGGTAGGAATTCCTTCATCGCAGGGCAGTGGTTGCACTGTATATCAATTCTTTTTCAGGTATAAACAACCTTCTAGGGTTGGGACAACCAGTGTTACACCATTTCCCTTGCACCTTCTTTGGAGAACATAGTTTATATTCATCCTGAGACTGTTGGTAGAGGAGCTAGATCAGCCTCATGCAAACTTTGGGGACTCATATCAAGTTCTTGCTTGTGCAGTAGTAGTTGGGGAACACAACTGTTCCCACTTTCAGATATACTCAGTACTTTCATCTGTAATTACAATCATAGTATAATGGTGTCTTCTCATACCATCCAAAGCACCTAACCATATTTGGGATCCAATTGTTGTCACTCTTTTCAATCAACTGATATGTGTATAAGTGAACCCTAAGGGATTTGGTCATGAAGGTCCCCCCTCCAAAAGCAAAAACCAATATTGCGTTTTCTTAGTAAAAATTGTCTCTGGATGGTGTTCTAAAAATAACTTATAATGGAATTTTAGACTAGAGAATGAGTGGGAGTGCCTTCAAAAATCATCAGTAGTCTGATATCTCAAAGATAGGTACACAATTACTATTTGAACAATTATAATGCTAAGGTGCTACTTCTCTTGTTAGACAGCTCTTAATATTAGAAAAGTCAAAACATATTGAGCAAAAATTTTCTCACTTCAACTTGAACTTAATGGAGGAAAACTACTCCCAATCACATGCAAAGCTAAGGACTCCTTATTTAAAATTATAGAAATCCATCGGATGTTACAGAATAAATCAGCATAGTTTTATTCCTATTTTCACTCATGTTCATACATGTGTAACATACCAAATATATACACATAAAATGTGTATTTTTCTTTGTCAGTGAATTACTAAAATCAAATCTGAACTTCAAAAAAAAAAAAAAACACCTGATTCAAATTTCTCTTGAAATATACTATCAGCTAAATTATGAAATATAAAAAGAAAATCAGGTATGCAGGTAGTTGTCTATCATTGGGAAGGATGGTAGTCATTTCAAATATAAATACCTAGATGTTGGTAATAACTCTGAAGCTCAGCTCTTTAATGGTTTAAACAAAAAGTCCTGTTTCTCAAACTCATGTTGGCTGTGTAAGATTTTGCCATTTTGCACCTTATTTCAGTAACAGTGCAATCCTCTAAAGTTTCTAGTTTTAAACTAAATGATAGTAGAACTGAGAACACAGACCCGAGATACTGTTTTAAGTCCTGATACATTAGAATTAATAGGAGGCAGATATACCAAGAAGGCAAATGTACTGATTTGCAATGATAAGGTTGCCTAGACTATCAGGCATATTTATTAAAATCTTTGGAATTTATCTATACTCCATCAACAACTTCCCTCACTGAATTAAAGCAGAAAGCTATGGTGACCAGAATGCACAGCAGTAAACATAAATCAGTTAAATTCAAGTAATTAACTTTTCAGGTCACATTATGACAATTCATTATATTATGATTGAGAGAGTTCTTTGGATGACTTTTTTAATTTAAAATTATTAGAATGAAGAAAAGAAACATGGTGGAGTGAGAGATGTCCTCAGATCTCTCCCCCTGAAACAATAATAACTTGAGCATCTAAAACTCAACAAAAAACATTTAAACTGCACACCAGAAGTTCTGAGCATGAGATCTGTGCATAAGAGCTACCACGGGTCAGAACCTAGGGTGTGGGCAGTGGACTGGGAGAAATAAAGAAGCTGCCTCTCTCAGCTGCCAGATCTCCCTACTGGCTAAGGGAGAGGGGAGAAGGAACAGCAACTTCCCTGAACAGTTTTGCCTGGAAGTACTGTTATTTCACTCAACTGGCGGCAGGACCTGGTCACCAGGAAGAAAGCAGAGAAGCAGAACGGGACTGCAGAGAAACAACAGTGATTTTTTGCAGCACAGGTTGCAAAACCGAGGCTGAGCCTCAGCACCCAACCCCCAACTCAGAGACTTTCTCCCTCCCATACATTCAGAGACCTATCACCACGGAGCCCCAGGGGAATCTGAGAAAATGCTACCAAAACCATCGCTGACACTGACAGGGACTGAAACTGGGGGTAGTGAGTGAGATTAAATATCTATATGAAAATACAAAAGGCATTTTTAAAGCTTTATATAAAGCAGGGATCTCAGAGGCTTAGATGCCACCTACTGGAAAACAAAAGAAAGCTCTCTCCTTGCAACAGGCTAAAAAGAGACTTTTATATAATAAATCTTTCTGGAAAAAACAGCAGACTACACTTCAATTAATGTCCAGGTGGAGAAATAGTCCAGTAAACACCATGAACAACCAAGGTGACAAGGCATCTCAGAAAGAAAGAGAAAAATCTCAAAAAATACACTTACAGATACAGAAATATGTGACTTAATGACAGAGAATTCAGGATGGCACTTCTGAAAAAAACTCAGTGAGTTCCCAAACCAGTCATATCAACAATTTCGTGAACTGAAAAAAAAAAAAAAAAACAACTATATAAGAAGAGCAAGAATATTGAAACCCTCAAAAAACAAACAAACAAATAGAACTTCTGGAGATAAAAAACAGACTGCAAGAGTTGAAAAATGAAATAGCAACTTGTGAAATAGAGTCAACCAAATGGAGAAAAGGATCAGTGATATCGAAGACAGAAATCTAGAAATAAATCAGAATAAAGAAGAAAGAAACAGAAGAATGAAAAGTACCAAAAGAGAAATTAAAGAACTAGCTGATACCATTAGGAGAGGAAACATAAGAATAATGGGCATCATCGAAGGCGAGGAAAAGGAGCAGGGACTAGAAAGAACTTTCAGACATATAATTGACAAGAATTTCTCAAATCTAAGGAATGAGATGGAGCTTAGAATTCAAGAAGTCAACACAATTCCCAATTACCTCAAACCAAAAAGACCTTCACCAAAACACATTGTATTAAAGTTATCAAAAATCGACAACAAAGATAGAATTCTCAGAGCAGCAAGGAGAAGAAAATGGTAACTTGTAAAGGAAAACCCATTAGATTATCTTTGAACTTCTCAGCACAAAACTTACAAGCCAGAAATGAAAGGAATCAAATATTTAAACTTACAAGTGAAAGAAACCACCAGCCTAGAATAATGTATCCAGCTAAGCTCTCCTTTAGATATGAAGGAGAAATCACCTTTCCAGACATACAAAAATTGAGGGAATTCTCTGCTATGAGGCCTGCAATACAAGAAATACTGAAAGGGATCAGCTCACCTAAAACAAAATGACAAAAATAAAAATAAAAAAACTAGGATTAAGGTGACAATCAGGTCAATAGAAGCAGAGGAGTGCAATCCTTAATGAGAACAGGGCATTATAAGCTTAAATAATAAGAAGAGAATTTCTAGATCAAGATAACAATGAATATTCAGCATACATAGGGACAAATTGAGATAACAATGACAGAAAAGGAGAGGATTCAAAGATCCAAATTCGCAAAAGGGAATGGAGATAAGGCACACGCAGAAGAAAATGGATGACTATATATATATATATACATATATATATATATATATAGTCACATATACATGTGTGTATATGTATATGTGTGTGTATCTATCTATATATCTATATATCTATATATCTATATATCTATATATCTATGTATCTATATATCATCTATATATCTATATATCTATATATAAATATATAGATATATAGATATCATCTTTTTCATATATGTAATGGTAAATACACAAAAATTCTGAACAGAAGTTTATAACATAAAACAAGAACCAGAGGGAAAACACACAAAAGCCAACCAAAATACAGAAAACAGAAACACAAAGACCAGGAAGCAATGGAAACACAGAGCTATCAGAAAGCAAAAGATAAAATGGCTATAAGAAGTCCTCATATGTCAATAATCACCCTAAATATTAATGGACTAAACTCACCAATAAAAGGCACAGAGTTGCAGAATGGATCAAAAAACAAAACCCAACCATATGCTGACTCCAGGAGACACATCTCAGCTTCAAAAGCAAATATAGACTCAAAGTGAAAAGGATGGAAAATAATATTTCAAGCAAATCGCATTCAGAGAAAAGCGGGAGTAGTGGTACTAATATCGAACGAAATAGACTTCAAAATAAAAAAGGTGAAGAAAGATACTGAGGAACACTTCATAATGATAAAGGTAATCTTGCACCACAAAGACATAACACTTATTAATATCTATGCTCCCAATCAGGTAGCCCCGAAATATGTAAAGCAATTACTAACAGAACTAAAGGGAGAAACAGACCAAAACATTATCGTAGTAGAATATCTAAAACCTCCACTGTCAGATATGAATGGATCATCCAAACAGAAAATCAATAAGTAAATAACATCCTTAAATGACACATTAGACCATCTGGACATAATTGACATTGACAGAGCCTTCCATTCCTAAACTGCTGCTTATACATTCTTCACTAGTACATATGGAACATTCTCAAGAATCAACCATATACTGGAACACAGAGATAGCCTCAACAAATATAAGAGGGTTGAAATAATACAAACCATATTTTCTGATCATAATGCCTTGAAACTAGAGATCATCTGCAAAAATAAGTCAAGAAGACCACAAATACATGGAGATTAAACAACATGCTACTGAAAAATAACTGAGTCAGGAAAGAAATAAAGAGAGATCAAGAGAGACATAGAAACAAATGAGAATGATAGTACAATATATCAAAACTTGTGGGACACGTCAAAAGTAGTCATAAGAGGAGAGTTCTTATCATTACAGGCCTATCTCAAAAAACAAGAAAGAGCCTCAATAAACAACCTAACACTTCATTTTAAAAACTAAAAAAAGAAGAAAAAATGAAGCTAAAGGCAACAGAAGAATAGAAATAATCAAAATTAGAGCAGAAATAAATGAAATTGAAAACAACAACAACAAAAATAGTAGAAATAAATAAAGAAAAAACTGATTCTTTGAAACTTAATAAAATTGACAAATTCCTGAAAAGACTCACTAAAAAAAAAGAGAGAGAGAGAAAGGACACAACTGAACAAAATCAGGGATCAAAGAGAGGAAATGACAATAGACACTACAGAAATACAAAGGATCATACAAGAATACTATGAAAAAGTATATAATACCAAACTTAATAACCCAGAAGAATTGGACTAGTACTTAGAAAAATACAACTTTCCTAGACTGGATCAAGAAGAACTAGAAAATATAAATAGACTGATCAGCAGTAAAGAAATTGAAACAATCATCAAAAACCTACAAAAAAGTAAAAGTCCAGGACCAGATGGCTTTAACAGTGAGTTATATCGAATATTCAAAGAAGGTTTAATACCTATTCTCCTCAAATTCTTCTGAAAAATCAAAGAGGAGGCAATACTTCCCAACTCATTTTATGAGCCAATATTACTCTGATCTCAAAACCAGGTAAAGATAACACAAAAAAAGAAAACTACACACCGTTCTCTCTCATGAACACAGATGTAAAAATCCTAAATAAGATACTAGCGATTCGAATACAGCAACATATTGAAAAGATTATATACCACAATCAAGAGGGCTTCTTCTCAGTGGCACAGAGATGGTTCAACACATACAAATCGATTCATATGATAAACCACATAAACAAATTTAAAAAATAAGAATCATATGATTATATCAACAGCTACAGAAAAGACTTCGACAACATACAGCATTCATTTATCATCAAAACACTTAACAAAACCAGTATAGAAGGAAAGTACCTTAACATAATGAAGTCCCTATATGACAGACCCTCAGCCAACATTATACTTAATGGTGAAAAACTAAAAAAAAAAAAAATCCCTCTAAGATCAGGAGTAAGGAAAGGCTGTTTACTATCACTACTGTCATTCAATATAACTGTAGAGGTCCTAGTGAGTGCAATCAGACAAGAGAAAGCTATAAAAGACATTCAAATAGGAAATGAAGAAGTCAAACTGTCACTATTTGCAGATGACTTTATTCTCTATATAGACAACCCTAAAGATTCCATAGGAACACTACTAGAAATAACAAGCAAATACAGTAAAATCTCTGGATATAAAATCAATGTTTAAAAATCCATAGCATTCCTATACTCTAATAATGAAGGGTCAGAAAAAGAAGTGGAAAAAATAATTCCTTTTGCAATCGCAAGAAAAAGAATAAAACACCAAGGAATAAATTTAATGAAACATGTAAAGTACCTATATAATGAAAATTACAAGACCCTGTTAAAAGAAATCGAAGAAAATACAAAGAAATGGAAAGATATTTTGTGTTCTTGGATTGGATGAATCAACATAGTTAAAATGACCATATTACCTAAAGTAATATACATATTTAAGGAAATACCTTTCAAAATCTTATCAGCCTTTTTTTAAAGAAATAGGAGAAAAAATCATCAGATTCATATTGAAGCTATCCTAAGAAAAAAGAAGAGAGCTGGAGGCATCACACTGCCCGACTTCAAATTATACTACAAAGCAACAATAATCAAAATGGCATGGTATTGGCAGTAATACAGAAGCAAGGAGCAGTGGAACAGAATCGAGAGTCCAGAAGTAAACCCATATTTATGTGGGCAAATAATTTTTGACAAAAAATGCCTAAAACATACAGTGGAGCAAGGAACCCTCTTCAATAAATGGTGCGGGAAAAACTGGAAAGCCACCTTCAAAAGAATGAAACTAGACTGTTGTCTATCACGGCACACAAAAACTTACTCCAAATGTATTAAAAGACCTGAATATAAGATTTGAAACAATAAAATGCATAGAAGAAAATATAGGAATGAAACTCAAGGACCTTGGACTTAAAGAGGATTTTATCAATTTGACCTCAAAAGCCAGGGAAGTAAAAGCAAAAATAAATGAATGGGACTACATCAAACCAAAAAGCTTCTGCTCAGCAAAAGAAATCATCAACAAGGTAAAAAAAAAATGCCATTCAAATGGGAAAATATATGTGTAAGCCGCACCTCCAATAAAGGTCTAATATCAAAAATCTACAAAGAACTCATACGACTCAATAACAACAGAAAAAGAAAAGATCCATTCAAAAAATGGGCAGAAGACCTGAGCCGACACTTCTCTCTACAGGACATGCAAATGATCAACAATTACTTAAAAGATGCTCAACACCTCTAGCTATTAGGGAAATGCACATCAAAACCACAATGAAATACCATATCACACCTTTTAGAATAGCTGCAATCAACAGGACAAGTAATAACGAATGTTGGAGAGGATGTGGAGAAAAAGGAACCCTTATACACTGCTGGTGGGACTGCAAATTGGTACAGCCACTGTGGAAAACAGTATGGAGGGTCCTCAAAAAACTAAGAATTGGTCTACCATATGATCCAGCATTCCCTCTACTGGGTATTTACCCCAAAGCCTTGAAAACTCATAAGCGTAAATATATTTGCCCACCAATGTTCATAGCAACATTATTCACAATGGTCAGGTCATGGAAGCAACCACAGTGTCCTATGATAGATAATTGGCTAAAGAAGCTTTGGTACATATATGCAATGGGATATTACTCAGCCATAAGAAGAGATGAAATACTGCCATTTGCTACAACATGGATGGACCTCAAGATAATCATGCTAAGCGAAATAAGCCAGACAGAAAAAGTTGAAAATCCATGATATGACTTATTTGTGGGTTATAAACCAAAAGTAACAAATGAACAGGACAAACAAACAGAGACTCATGGACTTGGACTATAGACTAGTAGTTATAAGATGGTATGGGGTGGGGGATAAGGGGTAGGTAGAAGTGATAAAGGAACTCAAATATAGGGGAGGATGAAGTGGGTTATGGGGATCAAATATATGGTACCTGAGGGAAACTGGACTTTGGGTAGTAGACACATAACAGAATATACAGATGTCAAATTATAATGTATACCTGAAAGTTATATAATTATATTAACCAATGTTACCCCAATAAACTTAATAAGAAATAGAAAATAAATAAAGCACTCAGAAGAATAAAAAAATATTTTGGGGTGACATTGATTAGTAAAACTAAATAAGTTTCAAGTGTACAATTCAACAATGTCATGTATATATGTATCATTGTGAGTTCACCTCTCAAAGTTATATTTCCTTCCATTACCAAATATTTGACTCCTTTTATCCCTATCTACCTCTCCTCTTCTGTCTTTCTCTGGTAACCACAAATCTAGAGTTCGTGTCCATGAGTCTCTGTTGGTTTGTCATGTTCGTTGCTTTCAGTTTTATATCCTCCATATAAGTGAAATATATAGTTCTTGACTTTTTCTGTCTAACATTTTGCTAGCATGATAATCTCAAGATCCATCCATTTGTAGCAAATGGCAGTATTTCATCTCTTCTTATGGCTGAGTAATATTCATGTTATACGTGCACCACATATTCCTTATCCAGTCATCTATCGTAAGACACTTTGGTTGCTTCCATGTCCCAGCCAATGTGAATAATGCTGATATGAACATCGAGGTGCACATATTTTTGCGGATAAATGTTTTCAAGCTTTTTGGGTAAAAATCCAGAAGAGTGATTGCTGGATCATATGGTAATTCAATTATTAGTTTTTTAAAGAAACTTCATACTGATTTCCATAGTGATTTTACCAATTTGCATGCCCACCAGCAGTGTATGAGTGTCCCTTTTTGCCCACAACTTCTCTAACACATATTACTGCTTTTCCCGTTGTGTGAGATGATATCTCATTGTAGTTTTGATTTGCATTTCCCTAGTAGCTAGTGAGGTTAACCATATGTTTGCCATTTGTATATCTTCTTGGAAGAAGTGTCTGTTCAGGTCCCCTGCCTATGTTTTAATTGGATTTTTTTTTTTTTTTTTTTTGTATTGAGTTGTATGAGTTCTTTGTATATTTTAGACATTAGGCCATTCTGGGAGGCATTGTTTGAGAATATCTTCTCCTTTTCAAATTGTTTCCTTTTCTTTTGTTGATGATTAATTTTTCTGTGCAAAAGCTTTTTATTTTGGTATAGTGCCATTCATTTATTTTTACTTTTACTTCCCTTGCCTTTGAGATAAAATTCATAAAATCTTCTCTAAATCCAAGGTCCATGAGTTTAGTACCTATGTTTTCTTCTATGCAATTTATTGTTTCGGATCTATCGTTCAGGTCCTTAATTCATTTTTATTAATTTTAGTGTGTGGTGATAGACAACAGTCTAGTCTTATTCTTTTGCTTGTGTTTTTTTTTTAGTTTTCCCAGCACCATTTATTGAAAGGGTTTCCTTACTCCATTGCATGGTTTTGGCTCCTCTGTCAAAAATTATTTGCCCATATATGTGGGGGTTTACGTCTAGACTCTCAATTCTGTCTGGGTGTCTGTTTTTTTGCCAATGCCGTGCCTTATAGTTTTCAGTGTATAGGTCCTTCACATTTTTCATTAGGTGTATTCCTAAGTATTTTTTCTTCTTTTTATTGCAATTACAAATGGAATTGTTTTCTTCATTTCTTTTTTTGAAAATTCATTATTAGAATATAGAAACACTATAGATTTTCGTACATTGATTTTGTATCCTCAAATTTTACTGTCTTTATTATTTCTAGTAGTGTTCTTGTAGAGTCTTTAGAGTTTTTTTATATAGAGATCACGCCATCTGCTAAAAGTGACAATTTTACTTCTACACTCTCAATTTGGATGCTTTCATTTCTTTCTCTTGCCTGATTGCTCTAGCTAGGACTTCCAACATTATATTGAATAAGAGTGGTAATAGTGGACAACCCTGTCTTGTTCCTGATTTTAGAGGGGAGGATTTTAGTTTTTCACCATTAAGTATAATGTTGACTGAGGGTTTGTCATATGTGGCTTTTATTATGTTGAGATACTTTCCTTCTATACCCATTTTCTTTAATGTTTTAATCATAAATCAATGCGGTATCTTGTCAAATGCTTTTTCTGCATCTACTGATATGATTATATGAGTTTTCTCTATTTTGTTTATGTAGCATATCACATTAATTTGTGTATGTTGAACCATTCCTGTGCTCCTGAGATGAAGCCAACTTGATAATCTTTTAAATGTGTTGCTGTATTTGATTTGCTAGTATTTTATTTAGAATTTTTGCATCTCTGTTGATGAAAGATATTGGTTTGGTGTGTGTGTGTGTGTGTGTGTGTGTGTGTGTGTGTGTGTGTGTGTGTGTTATCTTTACCAGGTTTTGGTATCTGAGTAATGATGGCCACATAAAATGAATTAGGAATTATTGCCTCTTCTTCAATTTTTTGGAAATGTTTGAGGAGAACAGGTATTAAATCTTTGACTGGTAGAATTCATTGGTGAAACCATCTGGTACTGGACTTCTCCTTTTTGGGAGGTTTGTAATAATTGTTTCAATTTCCAGTTGTTCTTGATTCAATTGAGGAAGGTTGTATATTTCTAAGAAAGAGTTAATTTATTCTACTTTATTAAATTTGGTGGCATATAATTTTTTATAGTATTCTTGTATGATCCTTTGTATTTCAATGGTTTCTATCATAAATTCTCTTCTATTTCTGATTTTGTTTATCCATGTCCTATCTCTTTTTTTTCTTTAGTGAGTCTAACCAGGGGTTTGTCAATTTGTAATCTTCTCAAAGAACCAGATCTTTGTTCCATTAATTTTTTTCTACTGTCTTTTTGTTCTCAATTTCATTTAATCATTTAATTCTGCTCTCAGTTTTATTATTTTTTTCTGATTTTCAGCTTCATTTGTTCCTTTTTTCTAGCTTTTTAAAAAAAGATGTACAGTGTTTATTTGGGCTCATTCTTGTTTCTTAAGATAAACTTGTAATGATATAAACTTTTATTACTCCTTTTGCGATGTTCAAAAAGTATACGTTGTGCTTTCGTTCTCACTTGTTTCTATGCATCTCTTGATCTCACCTTTTATTTCATCTCTGACCCATTCATTCTCCATCCAGTAGCATTTCCTTGTATTGGTTGTTCTTCCATGTATTGGTTGTTCTTCCTGTTTGTTTGTTTGTTTGTTTTTGTTGTTGTTTTTACATCCGATCTCCAGTTTCAGAGGGTTATGGGCAGAGAATATGCTTGGTATGATTTCCATCTTCTTAAATTTGTTGAGGCTAATATTTGTGTCCCAACATATGGTTTATCCTTAAGAATGTTCTATGAGAACTAGAGAAGTATGTGTAAGCTGCTATTTTAAGATGAAGGGCTCTGTTAATGTTATTTCCCATTGGTCTAATGTGTCATTTAAGGATGATATTTACTTATTGATTTTGTGTTTGTGTGATCTATCCATAGCTGACAGTGGGGTATTTAGATCTCCTACTATAATTATATTTTTGTCAGTCTCTCCCCTTAGTTCTGTTAGTAGCTGCTCTATATTTTGGTGTTCCCTGGCTGGGAGCATAAGTATTAAGTGTTAGATCTTCTTGCTGTATGGTTCCTTTTGTCATTAAAAAGTTTCTATCATTGTCTCTCTTTACTCTTTTTATCTTGAAGTCTATTTCATCAGATATAAGTGTGGCTACATCTGCTGTTCTCTGGATGCCATTTACTTGGAATATCTTTTTCTACTCTTTCACTTTGAGTTTATATTTGTCCTTGCAGCTGAGATGTGTCTCTTGAAGGCAGCATATTGGTTGGGTTTTGTTTTTTGATCCAATCGGCTACTCTGTGCCTTTTTATGTGTGAATTCAATCCATTTACATTTAGGGTGATTATTAAAATATGACGTTTGCCTATAGCTATTTTATCTTTTTGTTTTCTAGTAGCTTTGTGTCTTCATTGTTTCTTTGGCCTTACATTTCTGTCTGTTATTTTAGTTCCCTCATGTTTTATGCTCTGTGTCTCAGTTCTGGATTTATGGAGTGTGGTTATCATTATGTTTAAATAAAGGATAGTGACATATATACATGCACAGTAGTCCATTTTCTTCTGCATGCATCTTATTTCCATTCCCCTTTTTGTGGATTTGTATCTTTATTCCTCCCCTTTTCTGTTTTGTTGTCTCAAATTATCACTATATATGCTGAACATTCATTTCTAAGTTGCAGTATCTGTTATCTTCTCTTTTTAGAGTATTACTTTTTTTGCCTTTAGACATTATGTAATATTTAAGCTTATAATACCCTGTTCTTAATAAGAGTTGCACTTTCCTGCTTCTGGCTGGCTGTTAGTCATCTTACTTATAGTTATTTATTTTTTTATCCCTTTGTTTTAGGTAGAATGACCCCCTTCAGTATTTCCTGTAATGCATGCCTCATAGTGGAAAATTCCCTCAACTTTTGTATGTCTAAAACTTTTGTAGGTCTTTATTTCTCCTTCATATCCAAAGGAGAAATTTGCTGGTTATATTATTCTTGGCTAGTAATTTCTTTTTTTCAACAGTTTGAATATTTGGTTCTACTTCTTCCTTACTTGTAAGGTTTGTGCTGAGAAGTCCAATGATAGTTTAATCTGTTTTTCTTTATAAGTTACTGTCATCTTTTTTTTGGCTGCCTTGAGAATTCTATCTTTGTTGCTAATTTTTGACAATTTAATGTAATGTGTCTTGGAAAAGACCTCTTTGGGTTGAAATAATTGGGTATCCTGTTTGCTTGCTGGATACAAAGATCCAGTTCTTTTCATAGGTTTGGGAAATTCACATAGACTCTTTATTTGAACATGGTTGCAGTTTCCTTCTCCCTCTCTTCTCCTTCTGGTAAACCCATTATTCTTACATTGCTTTTTTGATGATATCAGACATTTCTTGTAGAGTTCTATCATTATTTTTCATTCTCAAGTTTCTCTCTTCTTCCTTCTGCATCATCTCCAGATTGGTCTTCAATATTGCTGACTCTTCTCTTCATCTGGTCTGCTCTATTTCCTAAGCTTACTATTTCATTCTTCATTTCTTTTAATGTGTTCTTCATCTCCAGAAGTTCTATTTGGTTCTTTTATATGGTTTCAATCTTCTTGGTAAAGTATTTATTTTATTCATTTATTTTGTTTCTAATTTCTTGGAATTTTGGTCAGAATTTCTTGCATCTCATTGAGTTTTTTTTTTTCAGAAGTTCAATACTGAATTCTCTGTCATTTAAATTGCATATTTCTATGTCTCTGAGCTTATTTTCTGAAGTTTTTTCTTTTCCTTTCTGAGTTACCTTGTCACCTTGGTTTTTCATGGTATTTGATGGACTATTTCTCCAGCTGGGCATTAATGGGAGTACTCTCCTTTTTTTTTTTTTTTTTTTTTAAGAAAATTTGATATAAGGTAATCTCTCTTTAGGAAGTTGATAAGAAGGCATTTCTCTTTTGTGTTCCAGTAAGTGGTGTCAAAACCTTTTAGATCTCTGCTTTGTGGCTAAAAATACCTTGCCTTCTCTGGTTGGCTATGTGCCTTTTCTGAGATCAGGTTCCTCGGTCTCAGGGCTTTGCCCCTGTGACAGGGTGTGATTGGCAAAGGGAGTCTGAGTTTCTGAAGAGGTCCTGAAACCCTGTTACTTCCCCAAGAGTCAAATACAATGTTCCACTACTTCTTCCTACTCAGCCCGACTGGGTGGGGGTAGGATTGATTAAGAAAGGTCTGCAGTGTGTGTGGTTATTTCCCTTCCATTATTGCTATCCCCCAGGTTTCAGTTGTGTTGCTTTATCACCATGCCTGTCCCTGGCACCGGCTGCCATGTATGTTTCAGCACTGGTAGTGGCAAATTCCCATGGGTCTCGGTGGGTTAGCTCTGTGAGGATATGGGGGAGGGGAGGGTGCACTCTGAACCAGTGGGGTGAGATGTGTCCAGACCTTTGCCAAGCCAGAGCTACCCTCCTTTCACACACAGTTTCTGCCCTGATCTCTTCACTGATCCCTGGGCTCTGCTGTATGGAATATGCTGCTCATTCAGGCTACACTGCTCCAGGCTTCAAAGGGCCAAGACTTGGCCATGAAATGCCCCTCCCTCCTCTTCCTGCAGGGACCTCAGCTGCCTAACACAGCTTCTTTGTTTCACCCTCATAATCTCCCTCCTAGACTCATGTGAGCTTGTCCATCTTGCATGCTCTGAAGCACAGATCTCTCAGACGTGTTTGTGCACAAGCTGGGCATTTTTTTTTGTTGAATTGTAGGCATTCAGCTTGTTTTTATTTCAAGGGGAGATATCTAGGGAGATCCCTCACACTGCCATGCTTCTGAGGTCCCTCTGGATGACTTTTTAAAATGCAAGTTGAACCCATGCTACTTTGGGTAAAATTTGTGCTGAAAAATATGATAGATCTTGGCTCCTGGATTAGCATGCCATTTGAAGTTAGCAAGATGTGAAGATCTTTAAAATTCCAGAGCAATATGAATACACACAACAAAATCTAACCTAATTAGTCAAAGGGTAGAATTAAAATCAAAGCAACTATTTAGGTGTAATTCAATGTCAAATATGGGAAATAATTTTTATATAACAAGGAACTTAGAATACAGTTGAAACAAAAGGGCTTACTTTATAAACAAGTGGAAGCCACTATAAATGCTAAATGATTAAATGCCAATATGTATGGTACAAAGGCTAAAGGAAAAATAACATGTTATATGCACAAATAATCGGTCAGCATTATTAAACTTGAATAGAGCTATAGAGAACATGTAGGACCAAGGGGTGAAGGGTGAAGATACAATAGCATAAGTTAACCTTGAGAATAAGAAATTAAGAGTGGTACGTACTGTTCTTTGAACAGTGAGGAATCCACTGGAAGTAAGCATAAATTCTTTCCAACTTTAGTGAGAGATAAGATTTTATAACTTAAGATGGGACTAAAGTATAGAGCAACTTGAATAGAAAACAATGAGTATATAACAGGAACCTGTCTGAGAGATTTAATCTGAGAAAAGTGTGGGATGGATTGAAGAGAAGATAGTTCAGGAAGAGAGGCAGTCACATGTCATAAAGTAACACTTTCATAATTTCCTCTACATATTTTGAATTATAAGTAGTATATCTTATGGTATACTTACTATCACCTTTCACAGATGTTTAAAATCCTAGTTAACTAAGAAAATGTGAGGTACTCTGTGGGTCAATCAACATGAATAAAACATTTTTGCAAGGTTTATTATTGGATTTAAGCTTCAACAAAAATGAATGTATTCATAAACCATAAACTGAGTTTTAATTTAAATTAAAAAAAATAGGTGTTGATTCAGTTAACCTAATTCTTTTACCTTTACTAATACAGGCTATCCTTGAATTCTAAATGATATAACATAGGAATATCTTTTATGTATGAATCATGGCTCCAGCTTTGTCTCCCCCCCACACCATCTAGTTTTCACTACTTTTGCTACTTTTAGATAGAGGCTGTTCTGCTACCTGAGAAGATAAGCTCTAACTGAACCCTCATTGATCCTCTACCACCTGTATTTCCCTGTCCAGGCTAACCCCAAAGTCAGAGCCTATGCAGCATTCACAATCCCATCAAACTTCATGCTCCTATCACTCAGTAGACTCAAATGTGGGATGAATAATTTCATAACCTGCTGATAAGAATAGACTGGTTGCTATGTATTGTGAATCAAATATGAAAGTCTTAATGAGGTCAACTTTTCCCATAGGCAATATTGTTTTGTAGGTTACTAGAGGTTTAAAAGCATCAACTATATTAAAATGTCAAGCATTTAGAAACAGGCTATGATGTTTTATCATGTTTTTGCCTCATAATATTGCAAATTTTTAAAAGAAAAATTGGCATTTTCCATCATATGAAAATTTTCTCATACTCCTCCAGTGCACAGCATGCAATGACATCAAGGCTTATAAAAGCAAAAAGTAAGCAATTTATTATTTAGGAGACAAATTCATAAAACATTTTCTTCTTCATCTATTATGTATAAAGAATGAAAATTTACATGGTAAAACAATTTATGAACCAAAAGCACAATCTTTATTATTATTATTATTATTATTATTATTATACACAGGTAATTTTAAGGTAAAAATCATAGAACACTCTATAGCCATGCCACCCTGAACAAGTCTGATCCCATCTGATCTCAGAAGCTAAGCAGGGTTGGGGCCTGGTTAGTATTTGAAAGTGAGACCACCTAGGAAGACCAGGTTCTATAGACATGAAAAATAAGGGATTGTAAGCTGAGAAGGTCAACCAAAAAACAAAATAAAAAAAATCATAGAACACCAGTTTCCCACCAGATGATGCCTTGTTACTTAGGGTAATATTTTTCATTATATCCATTACTTCATTACTTCCAGATTTTCTCAGATCTGTTTTAACATTGTTTGTTCAGTTCCTAAGAATTCCTTCTTTTGTGGGCATTTTTTCCTAAATTTTAACCAGCTAAAAGATATTGTACATAACCAGTGATTTCTCGACTGTTTTGTTGAACATACATATAACTTTTAACACCTAGATTCTTAATTCTGACTTTATGTTTTAAAATAATGTGTATTCCTAATTTCAAAGACATCTATTTATGTCAGTGAAAATTCATGATAAAATGATTTATGGATTTCTGGGTATGTGCAAACAAAATAGAAATTGATTTTAAAAATCTGAAAGTTAAAAAGCTATACATTACATTTGGGGTTGTTAACACACTGCCTATGAATACATATCCTATAGATTAATTACACAGAAATATAATTTGTTATTGGGTGTAAGGGCCATGCCAAATGCAATTAGACCTCACTCTCTTCCTGACAGAAGTTTTACTGAGTTACACTTTATATGATATTGAAATAACTTGTAACTCACACAAGTTATTTACTGAAAAATATGACATAATGTACAAATAATTGGCAGTAATACAAAATCTAATGATGCATAAAATCAGCTGAAGTTCATAAACTTAAAATCAAATTTTGTATTATCTCATCAGAGCTGAATTTTTATTTAAACCTTCAGCATTAAACCAAATCAATGTGATTTTTTTTTGTTTCACAGCAAAACAATTACTCTTATTAAAACAAGATATATATTTAGGAAAAGCATGCAGGCTGGTCAAGATGACCGATATGTCTTTTACAACTATAATTTATATTATTAGGTGATAGATCTTTTCCATTTGTTGACATTAATGCCATATTAGGTTATAACAAAAGATAATAATATCACATGAAGAAATTTTAGTATTTTCATATTATAAATATGGTAGATAGCACCAAAATGATATAATAATAAAAATAAGTATAAATGATTCCAAAGAAATGTTAGATATTTTTGTCTGTGGCCTTAAATAGGAGTTCTGACATTATTTGTACACATAAAACATGTTCACCTGGAAAAATTATCTTTTCATATAATTTTGTATGATCTAGATTTTCACTATTTCTGTGGGAGCAAATTTCATGTTTTGATAGCTACTGCACCTTTATAATTTACAGTAGTTCAGAAGGTATTGTTTATAATGAAACTTTCTTAAAATCACTCAGCATGGGACATAAAGTCATTTTCTCACTTTCTAATAATTCTAGACTCAGACTGTGTAGGGTTAATTCAGAACATAGCCCCTCCACATACCCAGAAGACTGATAGTTGCCCAGCCAGCAGCTAAGGAAGGCAGTACACAAAGAGCTCCCAAGGATGTTTTCTGCCTCTCCCATGGAGTTATCTGCTCCTGTAACCAAGCAGCACATCTTACTCTTATTTGTCTGAGAAGGAGGCTGCTCCCACAAAGAGATAACCTCTCCCTCTGTTTGTGAGCTTAAAAAACTCTGCTTGCTTTTGGTCAGCGGCTTTATTCCTGCAGCTTCGCACAGCTGTTGCTGAAGCTTCCCTGTCTTGTGAGTAATAAATGGCATTTCTCACCTCTCTGGTCCTCCTGTTGGTTCTTCTGGAATATCCAAACGCAGGAGCAAATTCCAGGCCTGGGGCTCCTGCATTACAGACTATATAAAAATCAAATCTCAGGTTTTCAGTTTTAAATGGAAAGAGAAAAAAAAACTAAGAGAATGTTTTTACTTCAATTAATAAAAAACAACAGATATTAATAGAAGAAAAAGCAAAAATAAAAAGATCAAAATTTTAATTAAAACTAGCAAAATATCAAGAATGAAAGAAGCACATCCAATGTAATTAGTTTCAAAATGTATCAGCCAAGAAAAGAAGTAATATTAGAAGGAAATGTGAGAACAACCTCCTCACCTCTACGCTTTAAAAATTGATTGATTCCACAAAAAAAAAAAAAATAATGAGATTTCTTGCTGATTTTTCCAAATGTGGAAAAGCAAACTAATTGAGTATCCTCATTTTGACACTCTTAGTAAAAACAGTTGCTGGACAGATACGCATAAGACAGAGAAAGCTATGGAACAGAATTTCTCTGACAGAAGTAAAGATTGTAGATTAAATGGAGAATTAGTGGAGTATATTTTAAAGGATACATCAAGGGAATGGAATCCACCTCAGGACTAGGTATAGTAAATTTTGGTACAGCAGATATAACAAAATGTGAGAAATGAAAGCTAAGCCCAGGATTGTCCTTTCTTCTCTCCATGATTGCAGACTACAGAAATAGTGGATAAAACATAAACAGTCTCAACTAATTGTCCCTGGGGGGAAATATTTAACTCTCGGGAACAATGGAAAGGGAATTAAAGTCACCCATATTATATGAGAACAAAGAAAAAGGTTTCAACAAAGCTATAGGCATTCCATAGTATGGAGCAAATATAAGATTTAGCATGGAAATTATGACAGTATGTTACAACAAAATAAAAAATAGGTGAAATACTTTTAATACAAAAAAAAAAAAAAAAACAGAAGGAAACCATAAGAGAAGAAAACATAACACAAGAAACACAAGGAAAGTTACTACAAATACTTTTTATTCTAGAACAACTTGGATTAAATAAAATAAAGGGCTAAAAGATAACAGAAAAATAAGAGTGTTGATTTAACATAATAGATCAAAGATCAAAACATTCTTGTGTAATTAATAAATAAACTAGAAAGAAAAATGACCAGATAGGGATAAAAAGCTAATTAGTAACAAGAAGGAAAACATTGAGATAATTACAGTAAATAAAGCTGTAAAAGAGCAAGTAATCAGAAAAAAATAGATATAGGAGATAAAGAAAATTTTCTATGTGGATAATTGGTGTCCCTAAAATAACTCGACATACTAACTTAAAAAAAATATTAATATACAGATTAAAGTAAATTTACAGGAAATTTTAAAAAGGTATAAAAGATTCCAAGAAAAATTGACACTGAAAGATCATATCAAGACATATCCCATGGTTAAGTGATTGAATTTCCTAAAGGAAATAAAATGTGACCCAAGAATTATTTACCCAGAAAAAAATGTCAGATGATGAAGGCAATGGAGATTCTAAAATATGAAATTTGAAGAAATAACACTTCTGAAAACTTCTTGAAAACAAACAAAAACTACCTGAAAAAGCAATTAAAAAAACATTAATTGAAATTTTTAAAAAGCCACCCAACTATGAACTTGTTTAAATTATAGTAACAGAAGATAATTTATTTATATTTTATTATATTTATTGGGATGACATTGGTTAATCAAATTATATAGGATTCAGATTTCAGAAGCATAGTAAAGTGAGAGATGTCCCCATATCTCTCTCGATAAATTAATAAGCTAAACATCTAAAACTAAAAAAACAAACAAACAAAGAAACACCCCAAATCACACAAGCACGTCTGAATGAGTGATCTGCACATAAGAGCTACCACAGGTCAGAACCATGAGATTTGGGTGATAGACTGTGAAAAACAAAGAAGCTGGCTCACCCAACCAGAGCTCCCTGAAGGAGGAAGAGGAGATGAGAAGGTGTGGCAGGTTCCTTGAACAGACCTGCCTGAGATGCTGTGAGTTACACACAGTGACAGTGCTCAGGGACCAAGGCAGAGAAGTTGAATGGCAGAGAAACAACAGCTGATTACTACCAGCTGCGGTTGCAAAATATGAGCCACAGTCCACATTTTCCAACACAAAGAGCACCTATCCTTATATTCTCCAAGACACAACACAGTGGAGCCCCCAAAGGAATATGAGCAAACATTACCAAGACTGTCACTAACACTGACAGGCATGAAGACTGAGGGAAGCGAGCATAATTAATTATGGGGAAAAAAGGCATTATTAAGGCTTTATATAAAGCAGGGATCCAAGAGGTTTATACACCAACTACAGAAAACCAAAAGAAAAAGTCTACTTGGAGACAGGCTAAATAGAGACCTTTACACAACAAATCTTATTGGGAAAAAAGCAGAATACACTTCTGTTAATTTCCAGGCAGAGAAATAGTCCATTAAACACCATGAACAACCACGGTGACATGGTATCTCAGAAAAAAAGAGAAAAATATCCAGAAAATAACCTTAAAGGCATAGAAATATGCAACTTAAAATATAGAGAATTCAGAATGGTACTTCTGAAAAAAAAAAAAAAAAAACTCAAAAAGATCCAAAATAATTCATATCAACAATTCCAGGATTTGAAAAACAACTAGATGAGCAGAATGAGTTTTTTGTTTTGTTTAGTTTTGTTTTGTTTTGTTTTGTTTTTAGCAAGGAGATCGAAACCCTCAAAAAGAACTAAATAGAACTTCTGGTGATCAGGAAAACAAACACTGCAAGAGTTGAAAAATGAAATAACAAGCTTGGGAAATAGAGTCGACCAAACAGAGGAAAGGATCAGTGATGTCGATGGCAGAAATCTAGAAATAAATCAGAAGGAAGAAAGAAATCGAAGAATGATAAATAATGAAAAATACAAGAACCAACTGATACCATCAGGAGAGGAAAAGGAGAAGAGATTAGAAAGTATTTTCAGACAAATAGTTGACAAGAATTTCCCAAATCTAAGGAAGGAGCTGGAGCTGAATTCAAGAAGACAACAAAACACCCAATTATCTCAACAACAAAAGACCTTCTCCAAGACACATTATATTAAAATGATAAAAAAATCAATGAAAAAAAAGAGCTCTCAGGGCAGATGGGAAAAGAAGATGATAACTTAAAAAGGAAAACTTATAAGATTATCATTGGACTTCTCAGCAGAAACTTTCAATCCAGAAAGGAGCGGAATCAAACATTAAAACTATTAAATGAAAAGAACTACCAGTCAAGACCAATAAATTGAGCAAATCTCTCTTTTAGATTTGAAGGAAAAATAAGGACCTGTCCAGACATACAAAAATTGAGGGATTCTCAACTACGAGGCCTGCATTACAGGAAATACTGAAACGGGTCAGTTCATCTGAAACAAAATGACCCCCCACAAAAAAAAACATAATTACAAGTAAAGTGACTGACAGGCAGATAGAAGCAAAGAAGTGCAACACTTATTAAGAACAGGGCATTATAAGTTTAAACAACAAGAAGAGATTTACTATAGCAAGACAGTAATGAACATTCAGCATATATAAGGACAAATTGAGAAAACAATAATAGAAAAGGGGAGGATTCAAAGATCCAAATTCTCAAAGAGGAAAGAAGATAAGGCACATGCAGAAGAAAATGGATTATATATATATATATATATATATATATATATATATATATATATATACACACACACACACACACACACACACACACACACACACACATACACACACACATACATACATAAATACATACATATATAGCTATCCTTTACATATTCATAATGGCAACCAGACACCAAAGATTTAGAAATGAAATATATAACATAAAAGAAGAAGGATCAGAAGGAAAACTCACAAAATCCAACCAAAATAAAGAAAACAAAAACACAAGGACAAGGAAGCAATGGAAACATCAAGCTACCAGAAAGCAAAAGAAAAAATGGCTATAAGAAGTTCTTATATTTTGATAATTACCCTAAATGTAAACGGACAGAAATCACCAATAAAAAAGCACCGAGTTGCAGATTAAATCAAAAACAAAAACACAACATATGCTGTCTCCAGGAGACACATTAGTTCCAAAGACAAATATAAAATCAAGGTGAAAGGACGAAACATGGTATTTCAAGCAAGTGGCATTCAGAAAAAAGCAGTAGTGGTACTAATATCAGATGAAATAGATTTAGAAATATAAAAGGTAAAAAAGATACTGAAGTTCACTTCAAAGTGATAAAGGAAATCATACACCAAGAAGACATAACACATATTAATATCTATGCTCATTATCAGAGAGCCCCAAAATATATAAAGCAATTACTAACAGAATCAAAGGGTGAAACAGACTAAAACACTAGGGGACATAAATCTTCCACTGTCGGATATGGACATATCAACCAAACAGAAAATCAATAAAGAAATAACATTCTTAAATTACACATTAGTTCAACTGGACATAAATGACATTTACAGAGCCTTTCATCCCAAAACAAGTGCTTATACATTCATCTCAAGTGCACATAGAACATTCTCAAGAATCGACCACATACTGGGACACAGAGATAGCCTCAACGAATATAAGAGGGTTGAAATTATACCAATCATATTCTCTGACATTAATGCTTGGAAACTAGTGATCAAATGCAAAAAGAAAGCAGGAAGAATCACAAATATGCGGAGATTAAACAGTATGCTACTAGAGAATGACAGAGTCAGAGAAGAAATAAAAAGAGATATCAAGAGGTACAGAGAAACAAATGATAATGATAGTATGACATGTCAAAATTTTTTGGACATGGCAAAAGAGGTCATAAGAGGAAAGTTCATATCATTACATGCCTTTCTCAAAAAATAAGAATGACCTTAAATAAACAAGCTAATGCTTCATCTTTAAAAATTGTAAAGGAAGAACAAATGAAACCTAAAGTCAGCAGAAGGAAAGAAATAATCAAAATTAGAGCAGAAATAAATGAAATTGAAAACAAAAAAGCAATAGAAAAAATAAATGCAACAAAGAGCTGGTTCTTTGAGAAGATTAATAAAATTGAGAAACCCCTGGCTAGACTTACTAAAGATAAAAGAGAAAGGACATAAACAAAATCAGGGATGAAAGAGGGGAAATTACAAATAACAAAGCAGAAATACTACTAATCATACAGGAATACTATGAAAAATATAAAACACCAAATTTAATAACCAACAAAGTAGAGTACTTAGAAAAATACAACCTTCTTAGACTAAGTCAAGAAGCACTGGAAAATCTAAATAGACGGATCAGTAGTATGGAAATTGAAAGAATCATCAAACAACTACCAAGAAGTAAAAGTCTAGGTCAAGATAGCTTAACCAGTGAATTCTACTAAACATTTAAAGAAGATTTAATATTGGTTCTCCTCATAATATTCAAAAAAATTGAGAAAAGGCCATACTTCTTAATTCATTTCATGAGGTCAATATTATCCCGATAACAAAAGTTGGTAAAGGTAACATGAAAAAAGAAATCTACAGATCTATATCTCTCATAAACACAGATGCAAAAATCCTAAATAAGATACTAGCAAACCAAATACAGCAACACATTAAAAAGATTATACACCACGATCAAGTAGGCTTCATCTAAGGGGCACAAGAATGGTCCAATATACACAAATCAATTAATGTGATATATAATTTAAATAAATTTAAAAAATAAGAATAATATGATCATACATATAGATTCAAAAAAGATTTTGACAAGACACGACAACCGTTTATGATCAAAGCACTTAACAAAGTCAGTATAGAAGGAAACTATCTTAACGTAATAAAGACCATATATGACAAACCCTCAGACAATATTACACTGAATGCTGAAAAACTTTAAATCTTCCCTCTAAGATCAGGAACAAGGCAAGGTTCTCAACTCTATCCACTGTTATTCAATATAACATTGGAGGTTCTAGAGAGGAAATAAAGAAATCAAACTCTCACTATTTGAGGATGATATGATTCTCTATATAGAAAATGCTAAAGACTCCACAAGAATACTACCAGAAATAATAAGTAATTACAATAAAGTTGTAGATGCAAAATCAATGTTCAAATATCCATTGAATTCCTGTACTCTGATAACGAACTGTCAGAAAAAAATAAGCGGAAAAAATAATTTATTTTGCAATTGCAATGAAAAGAATAAAATACCTAGGAATAAATCTAATGAAACATGTGTATGAACTATATAATGAAAACTATAAGACCCTATTAACTGTAATTGAAAGATAAAAAGAAATGAAAATATATTCTGTGTTGTTGGATTGGTGGAATCAAAATAGTTAAAATGACCTCATAACCTAAGGCAAAAACACTGATTTAATGCAATCCTCATCAAAATTCCATTGACCTTTTTTTAGAACAACAAAAAACATTAGATTTGTATGGAAGCACAAAAGACCTTGAATTGCCAAAGCCATTCTGATAAAAAAGAACAAGGCCAGAGGCATCACACTGCCTGACTTCAAATTACACTACAAAGTGACAGTAATCAAAACTGCATGGTATTTGCAGCAAAATGGTCACATGGAACAGAGGGACAGAATTGAGAGTCCAGAAGTAAACACAAATTTATATGGGCAATTTTTGACAAAAAAACAAAAACAAAAATAAAAACATACAGTAGTGAAAGGAAAGCCTCTTCAATATATGGTGTTGGAAAAACTGGAAAGCCACCTGCAAAAGAATGAAACTGGACTGTTGTCTATCACCACACACCAAAACTAACACAAAATGCATTAAGGGTCTGAATATAAGTCCTGAAACAATAAAATGCATAGAAGAAAACACAGGAATAAAATTCAAGGACCTTGGACTTATAGAGGATTTTATGAATTTGACCTCAAAGGCAAAGGAAATAAAAGCTAAAATGACTGAAAGGGGATACTTCAAACTAAAAAGCTTCTGCTCAGCAAAATAAATCATCAACAAGATAAAGAGACAACAATCAGGATGAGATAATATATTTGCAAGCAATGCCTCCAATAAGGGACGAAGATCCAAAATATACAAAGAAATCATACAACTCAATAACAAGAAAGAAACAAATGATCCAACTGAAAAATGGGCAGAGGGTCTGAACAGACACTTCTCCTTCGAGGATATACAAATTGCCAACAAATATATGAAAAGATGCTCAACATCGCTAGCTATTAGGGAAATGTAAATCAAACCACAATGATATACCATCTCACACCTGTTAGAATAGATATAATCAACAGGACAAGTAATAACAAATGCTGGAGAGGATGTGAAGAAAAAGGAGTCCTCATACGCTGCTGGTGGGACTGAAAATTGGTACAACCATTATGTAAAACAGCATGGAGTTTCCTCAAAAAACTAGGAATTGATCTATCATATGATCCAGCCATCCCTCTATTGAGTATTTACCCAAAAGACTTGACAATTCATATCCAAAAAGATATTTGCACACCTATGTTCATAGTAGCATTACTCATGGTGGCAAGGGCATGTAAGCAACCGAAGTGTCCTACAATAGATGATTTAATAAAGAGGTAGTGGTACATATATACAATAGAATATTACTCAGCCATAAGAACAGATGAAATACTGCCATTTGCAACAACCTGGATGGACCTTGAGATAATCATGCGAAGCGAAATAAGCCAGACAGAAGAAGCTGAAAATCACATGATACCATTTATATGTGGGATATAAACCTAAAAGCAACAAACAAACAGGACAACCAAACAGAGACTCATGAACATGTACTATAGACATGTATTATAGACTGGGTAAAAGGGTTCAAATATTTGGTGAAAGAAATCGAACTGTGGAAAGTGAACACACAGTGTTCACTTAATAATAAGGCATATACAGCTGAAACATTGGATTTTATTAACCAATGTCCACATAATAATTAATAATTAATTAATTAATTAACTAAGAAAACACACTGAGATACCATCTCACACCTATTAGAATAGCTGTTATCTACAGGACAAGTAATAACAAATAACAAATAATAAATATTGGAGAGGATGCAGAGAAAAAGGAACCCTTACAAATGCTGGTGGGACTGCAATTTAATACAGCCGCTATGGAAAACGGTATGGAGGTTCCTCAAAAAAACTAAAAATTGTTCTACCATATGATCCAACTATCCCTCTACTGGGTATTTATCCCAAACGCTTGAAAACCCATATCCGAAAAGATATTTGCACACTTATGTTCATAGCAGCATTATTCAAGTTGGCTAGTACATTGAAAGAACCAGTGTCTTACAATGGACTATTAGATAGAGATGTGATATATACACACACATATATGTATACACACATACACACACACAATGGAATATTACTCAGCCATAAGAAGAAATGAAATGTTGCCATTTGCAATGACATGGATGGACCTTGAGATAATAATACTAAGTGAAATAAGCCAAACAAAAAAAGTTGAAAACCACATGGCATCTCTTATATTGGGATATAAACCTAAAACCAGCAAACAAACAGAGACTCATGGACATGGACAATAGACTAGTCGTTACTAAAGGATAGGAGGGCATGGTAATAGGGGTGGTAGAAGGAGTAAAAGGGGTCAAAATATATGGTGACAGGAGATCTATCTGTAATTGGCAGACACAAAATACAATATGTGTGTATACACACACACACACACACACACACACACACACATACATATACATATACCTTACTGTTGAAGTATACACTTGAAATTTACTGTTGTGTGTTTATAAATTCACCATAATAAAAATAAATTAATTAAAATTATATGTTTCAAGTGTACAATTAAATAATACATCATGTATATTGCATTGTTTGTTCACCACCCAAAGTTAAATTTCCTTTTATCACTGTATATTTGATCTTCTTTACCCTTATCTACTCCTCCCTCCAACTCCTTTTCATCTGGTAACTGCTAATCTTTGTTTGTGTCCATGACTCAATGTTTGTTTATTTGTGCTTTTAGATTTATATTCCACATAAAAGTGAAATCATATGGTCTCAATCTTTAATGTCTGACTTATTTTGCTTAGCCTGACAATACCAAAGTCCATCCATGTTGTTACAAATGGCAGTATTTCATTTCATCATATGGCTGAGTAATACTTCATTGTGTATAAGTACATTTTCTTTATCTAATCATCTACCATAGGACACTTCAGTTGCTTCCAGTCCTCACCACCCTGAATAATGCTGCTATGAACCTCAGTGTGCAAATGTCTTTTTGGAAATGAGTTTTCAAGTCTTTGGGGTAAATACCCAGTAGAGGGATTGTTGGATCATATGATAGATCAATTCTTAGTTTTTTGAGGAAACTCCATGCTGTTTTCCATAGTGGCTGTTTCATTCTTTTGCATGTGACTTTTCAGTTTTCCCAGCACGATATATTGAAGAGGCTTTCCTTTCTCCACTGTATGTTTTTGGCTTTTTTTTTTTTTTTTTTGTCAAAAATTATTTGCCCTTATAAATTTGGGTTTACTTCTGGACTTTCAATTCTGTTCCCCTGGTGCATGTGACTCTTTGTCTGCCAATTCCATGCGGTTTTGATTACTGTTGCTTTGTAGTATCATTTGAAGTCAGGCAGTATGATGTCTTCAGCCTCGTTCTTTTTTTCTCAGGATGGCTTTGGAAATTGAGGATCTTTTGTTCTTCTATACAAATCTGACTATTTTTTGTACTATATCTTTAAAAAATGCCAAAGATATTTTGATGGAGATTGCTTTAAATCTGTATAATGCTTTAGGTAATATGGTCATTTCAACTATGTTAATTCATCCAACCCAAGAACAAGGAATATCTTTTTATTTCTTTGTATCTTCTTCGACTTTTTAATAGATCCTTATAGTTTTCATTATATAGGTCATTAACATGTATAATTAGATTTATCACTAGGTATTTTATTCTTTTTGTTGCAACTGCAAAAGGAATTATTTTATCCACTTCTTTTTTCTGATACTTCATTACTAGAGTATAAAAAAGCTATGAATTTTTGAATGCTGATTTTGTATCCAGAAATTTACTGTATTTGCCTATTGTTTCTAGTAGTGTTCTGTGGATTCTTAAAGTTTTCTATATAGAGAATCATGTCATCTACAAATAGTGAGAGTTTGACTCCCTCTTTTCCTATTTGGATGTGTTTTATATCTTTTCTTGACTGCTTGTACTCGCTAGGGTCTCTAATGTTATTTTGAATAACAGTGATGATAGTGGAGAGCCTTGCCTTATTCCTGATATTAGAGGGAAGGTTTTTGTTTTTCAGCATTCAGTATAAAGTTGAGTAAAGTTTGTCATATGTGGTCTCATTATTTTAAGGTACTTTCCTTCTATAATGATTTTGTTAAGTGTTTTGGTCATAAATGGATGCTATCTTTCTCGAAGGCATTTTCTGCATCTATGGGTATGATCATATGATTTTTCTTTTTTTATTTGTTTATGGCGGTGTATCACATTATTTGATTTGCATATGTTGAAGCATCACTGTGCCCCTGAGATGATGGCCACTTGATCTTGGTGTATAATCTTTTAAATATGTTGCTGTATTCGGTTTGCTAGTATCTTATTAGGATTTTTGCGTCTGTGTTCATGAGAGTTATCGGTGTGCAGTTTTGTGTGTGTGTGTGTGTATGTGTGTGTGTGTGTGTGTGTGTGTGTGTGTGTGTGTTATCTTTACCAGGTTTTGGTATCAAGATAATACTGGTTGCATAAAATGTGTTGGGAAGTCTTGCCTCCTCTTCAATTTTTTGGAAGCATTTGAGGAGAATTGATATTAAATCTTCTTTGAATGTTTGGCAGAATTCACTGGTGAAGCCATCTCATCCTGGACTTTTACTTTTTGGTAGGTTTTTGATGACTGTTTCAATTTCCATAATGTTGATTGGTCTATTTTGATTTTCCAGTTCCTCTTGATTCAGTGTAGAAAGGTTACATTTTTCTAAGTACTGGTCTATTTCTTCTAGGTTAGTTAAGTTGGTGTTATATACTTTCTCATAGTACTCTTGTATGATCCTTTGTATTTCAGCGATATCAGTTATTATTTCCCCTTTCATCTCTGATTTTGTTTATTTTTGTCCTTTCTTTTTTTTCTTTAGTGAGGTTAGCCAGGGGTTTGTCAATTTTATTAATCTTCCCAAAGAACCAGTGATTTGTTGCATTTATTTTTCTATTGTTTTTGTTTGTTTGTTTGTTTTCAATTTCATTTATTTCTGCTCTAATTTTGATTCTTTCTTTCCTTCTGCTGACCTGAGGCTTCATTTATTCTTCCTTTTCTAGTTTTTTAAGATGAAGTATTAGATTGTTTATTTGGGCTTGTCTTGTTTTTGGGAGTAGAACTGTAATGATATGAACTTTCCTTGTATGACCACTTTTGCCATGTCCCAAAAGTTTTAATATGTTTTACTATCATTATCATTCATTTCTATGTATCTTTTGATCTCTCTTTTTATTTCTTCTCTGACCCAGTTATTCTTCAAAAGTATTTTGCTTAATCTCCATGTATTTGTGGTTCTTTCTGCTTTCTTTTTGCAGTTGATCTCTAGTTTCAAAGCACTATGATCAGAGAATATAGTTGGTATGATTTCAACCTTCTTATATTTCTTGCAGCTATTCTGTGCCTTAGTATGTGGTCAGTCCTTCAGAATGTTCCATGTGCACTACAGAAGAATTTATTAGCAGCTGTTTTAGGATGAAAGGCTATGTAATTGTCAATTATGTTCAGTTGGACTAATATGTCATTTATGGATGCTATTTCCTTATTGATTTTCTGTTTGGATGATCTGTCCATATCCGACAGTAGGGTATTTAGGTCTCCTACTACAATATAGTTTTACTCTATTTCTCCCTTTAGTTCTGTTAGTAATTGCTTTACATAATTTGCAGCTCCCTGATTGGGAGCATAGATATTAATAAGTGTTATTTCTTCTTAGTGCATGATTCCCTTTATCATTATGAAGTGTTCCTCAGTATCTTTCTTTACCTTTTTTATTTTGAAGTCTGTTTCTTCTGATAATGTAGTGCTACTTCCACTTTTCTCTGAATGCCATTTGCTTGAAATCATTTCCTACCCTTTCACTTTGAGTCTATATTTGTCTTTGGAGCTGAGATATGTCTCCTGGAGGCAGCATATGTTTTTTTTTTTTGTTTGTTTGTTTTGTTTTTTGTTTTTTTTTGTTTTTGATACAATCTGCAACTCTATGACATTTTATTTGTAATTTCAGACAGTTTACATTTAGGTTGATTATTGAAATATGAGGTCTTCTTATAGCAATTTTATCTTTTGCTTTCTGGTAATTCGGTGTTTCCATTGCTTCCTTAACCTTGTGTTTCTGTTTTCTTTATTTTAGTTGGGTTTTGTGGGTTTTCTTGTAGTCCTTCTTGTTTTATGTTATATACTTTTGTTCTGAATCTTTGGCGTGTAGTTACCATTACAAATATGTAAAGGATATACATACATACATACATATATATACATATATATATATATACATATATATATGTATATATATATATATATATAATTTGTCCATTTTCTTCTGTGCCTGCCTCATTTCCATTCCTCTTTGCAAATTTGGATCTTTGAATGCTCCCCTTTCCAGAAGTTGTCTCAATTTGTCCTTATGTATGCTGAACGTTCAATACTATCTTGCTATAAGAAATCTCTTCTTACTGTTTAAGCTTTTAATGCCCTATTCTTAGTAAGGGTTGTACTCCTCTGCTTTTATTTGCCTGCTAGTCCTACCTTACTCCTAATTATGTATTTTTTTTTTAATTTTATTTGAAATGAACTGACCCCTTTTAGTATTTTCTGTAGTGCAGGCCTAGTAGTGGAAAATTTCCTCAATTTTTGTACATCTGAAAAGTTCTTTATTTCTCCTTCATATTTAAAGGAGAACTTAGCTGGATACATTATTCTTAGCTTGTAGTTCTTTTCACTTAATTGAATGAACATTTGATTCCACTTCTTTCTGGCTTGTAAGGTTTGTGCTGAGAAGTTTTTTTTTTTTTCCCCCTTTATTAATTACAGTCTTCTTTTTTTCAGGCTGCCCTGAGAATTTTTTCTTTTTCATTGATTTTCAATCATTTTAATACAATGTGTCTTGTTGAAGGCTTTTTTGGGTGTTCTGTTGACTTCTTGAATACCAAACTCCAGCTCATTCCTTAGATTTGGGAAATTCTCATCCACTATTTGTCTGAAAATGCTTTCTAGTCCCTGCTGCTTTTTCTTGCCTTCAATAATGCCCATTATTCTTTTGTTTCCTTTTATGATGGTATCAGCTAGTACTTGTATTTCTCTTTCATTAGTTTTCATTCTTTGGTTTCTATCATCTTCCTTCTGATTTATTTCTAGATTTCTGTCTTCAATATCACTGATCTTTTCCTCCATTTGGTCGACTCTATTTCCCAAGCTTGTTATTTCATTTTTCAACTCTTTCAGTGTGTTTTTTTTCTCCGGAAATTCTGTTCTCTTATTTTTGAGGGTTTCAATATCCTTGGTAAAAACTCATTCTGCTCTTCTACTTGTTTTTTCAATTCCTAAAATTGTTGATATGACTCATTTCAGAATTCATTGAATTTTTTCAGAATTACCATCCTGAATTCTCTGTCATTTAAGTTGCATATTTCTATGTCTGTAAGTGTATTTTTAGAGATTTTTCTCTTTCTTTGTAAGATGCCTTTTCACCTTGGTTGTTCATGGCGTATAATGGACTATTTCTACACCTAGGCTTTAATGAAAATGTATTCTGCTTTTTTTCCCAGAAAGAAGATTTATTATATATAAGTCTCTCTTTATTTTCCTGCAAAGAAGGTAGTTTTATTTTGGTTTCCAGACAGTTATGTCTAAGCCTTTTGGATCCCTGCTTTATATAAAGCCTTATTAATGCTTTTTTTAAAAAAAAATTTCTTGTAGATATTTAATCAGTTTCAGTCTCTGTCAGTTTTAGCTACAGTTTCAGTAGCATTTGTTCAGATTCACATGGGGCTCCAGGGCATTCATTCTCAGAGGATATGGGGGAATTGGTCTTCTGGGTTGGAGCATGGGGGCTGTGCCTTAGCCTCGGTTTTGCAACCATGGCTAGTAAAAACCACCTGTTGTTTTTCTGCCATCCTGTTTCTCTGCTTTCTGCCCTGCTGACTGGGCCCTGCCTCCGGCCGAGTCATGCTCACAACTCTTTCAGGCAGGGGAGTTCTGGAAACTCGCCACACCTTCTCTCTTCCCCCTCCTTCTACAGGGAGCTCTGGCTGTGAGAGGCAAATTCTTTCTTTCTCTTAGTCCACCACCCAACACCTGGGGTTATGACCTATGGTAGCTTTGATGCTCAGATACCACACTCAGACATGCTGGTGTGCAGTTTGGGTGTTTTTTGTTGAGTTTTAGATGTTCAGCTTATTGTTTCAAGAGGAGAGATCTGAGGACATCTCTCAATCTGCCATCTTTCTCCAAACCTCATCATTGATGTTTTGATTTGCATTGCCTTAATAGCTAGCAATGTGGAGCGGCCTAGCAAATGTTTTTTTTGGCCATTTGTATGTCCCCTAGGGAGAAGCGTCTGTTCAGATCTTCTGCCCATTTTTTAACGAGATTTTTTTTTTGCTATTGTTACTTGGTTGTATGAGTTCTTTGTATATTTTGGATATTAGTCCTTTATAGAAGGCATTTCTTGCAAATATATTTTTTCATTTGAGTGGTTTCTCTTTACCTTGTTGATAGTTTCCTTTGCTGTACAGAAACTTTTTGGTTTGTTGTAGTCCTATTCATTTATTTTTACTTTTACTCCCCTTGTCTTTGAGGTCAAATTCATAAAATCCACTTTAAGTCCAAGATCCACAGGTTAAGTTCCTATATTTTCTTCTATGCAATTTGTTGTTTCAGATCTTATATTCAGGTCTTTAATCCATTTTTATTTAATCTTGGTCTGTGATGATAGACCACAGTCTAGCTTCATTCTTTTGCAGGTGGCTTTCCAGTTTTCCCAGCACCATTTATTGAACAGGTGTTCCTTTCTCCAGTGTGTGTTTTTCCCTTTTGTCAAAAATAATTTTATGTTTTCTATGTCCTTTTTTATGGTTAGTATACTTTTGTTAATGTGCTCACCATGTTGCTTGAGCATCCTTATAACCAGGGTTTTGTACTTTGTATCTGATATATTGCTTTCCTCCATTTCATTTACTTCTTTTTTGGATTTTTTCTCTTGTTCTTTTATCTGGGATGTGTTACTTTGTCTCCTTGTTTTGGCCGCCTCTCTATGTGTATTTCTATGTCAGGTAGATCTGCTACTTCTTCCAGAGTTAATGAGGTGGCCTTACGTAGTAGGTGTCCTGTGGGGCCCAGCAGCAACTTTCCCCTGATCACCTTAGCCAGGTGCTCCATATATATCCCTTGTGCATGTGGTGTTTGTCCTCCTGCTGTGGTTCAGCCATGATTGCTATTGGGATCTCAGTGGATGGGATTGACCCCCAAGCATTTTCTGTGAGAATCGACCATGACTACAATGTACGAGCATCTGTGTGTGAGCTGGCCCTATGAAGCGAGATTCACCCCAGTAGGCTCTGGTGTCTGCTGAGATAATCATTTGTGTGTGTTATTTGCAGAGCTAATAGGGTTGTGCTTTGTTGTGGCTTGAAGGAAGTCATCAGGTATCTTGGCTCCTGGACTTCTTAGATGGGGCTCCCCTGCAGGCCAAACATAGATGTTTTCTGTGATCAGCCTGAGACTACCTGGTATGAGCTTCAAAATGATCCTCATTTGGTAGCTGCCTCTGCTGTATCTGGATGCACATAAAAAAGGCCACACTGTGAATTGAAGCCAGCTGCCTTCAATACCAGGCCACAGGAAGCTCAGCAAAAGGCATGGGTCACCCAGTGGCCTGCTATACTGTCTGCTGGCTGCTCATAAGGCTCAGCCACTTAACAAACTTTAGGCAGTATGTGAATTGGTTGAGGTGGAGTCTTAGGGAGTCACCAGTTGGGGCTAATGATATTCATCAGTTAAATGAAGATTCAGATTTTGTACCAGTGCTGAGACTGGAGCCATTCAAAAAATGGCCTATGGCACACTGAGTTTAGCTGCCTCCCACCTGGAGCCTGTGAGCCTTTGAGAGTTTTCTTAAGAAAGACTTCAGCTTGGTCCAAGGCTGGCTGCCTGCCACCTAAATAGCCTCTGGAGTTGTGGGTGTAAGTATGGTGGTGTCTCAGAGACCTCATCAGGGTGGAGTGAGTGGAGTTCACCAAGCTAATGGTGATTCAGATGTAGCCGTGTTGTGGGGAGGGTTCAACATAGGCAATAAGGCATTTGCCTGCTGGCTGTGTGGGAGAAGGGCTCAACACAGGGATGTTGGTGGCTGTTTTTCCAGGCCTTATCATGAAGCCATGCAACTCAACCTCTCCCTGTTTGTCTCTGGCACCTCTCAAACTGCTATCTCTCTGACAGAGCCCAGGGTGAGTGCCTACAAATGAGTGAGTCTGTGTACGGCCCTTTAAGAGGACACCTGATGTTCCAGCAGCCTTCTGTTTCACCTGGAGTAAAGAAATCCTTGCTAATTTTCAGAGGTAGATGTTGTGAGGGCTCTTCTCCCCAGAATTGGTGCTCTAGGCTGGGGAGCCTATTGTGTGGATTGGATCCCATGTTCTTCAGGAGGTACCTCTGCAGCTGAGATATTCCTCCTGATTTTCAAGCACCAACATGAGGGTGAACTTGCTGTTTGTATCTCTGTCCCTCCTACCAATCTTGATGTGGTTTCTTTCTTTTTCCTTAGTTGTTTAGCTAGTGTTAAAATGGTTCTCCAGGTTGATTGTTCTAGAACTTAGCTATCATTTTGATGTAGTCATGGGAGGAGGCAAGCATAGCATTTAATTATTCTGCCATCTTGGTCAAAACCAGTTGGTATCTACTAATTAAAATGAAATTTTCTCCTACTCCAAAAAAAATGGTTGGTATCAAATTTTTCATGCCTTTTTTCTATATCTCAAGATAATCATATGTTGTTCTGCTTTATTCTGTGAATGTGGTTAGCTATATTATTGTGGTCACTCCACAGAACCAGTATGGACCTCTACAAAATGTTCAGTTTAACTGTTTTGAATGAAAATAGCACACAAATCAACAGAAAATAAAAAAAAAAAGTTTTATTATTCATATCATGAGGTTTTCTGAGAGGAGCAAGCTGGCTCCTAATCAGGTCTAAAACTTGCTTAATAGAACAGAGAAAAGAGACTGGTTTGAGATTTGTATGGTCTTTAGGGGCTAGGGCTGGTGTGAGGATTTCCTTATGTGACACATACTTCTTATCAGCACCAACAAAGTGAGCGTGTAGGCATTTTTGTTTGCTCTTAAAGGTGAGGGTCACAAAGGGAAGAGAGAGGGCTAAGACTAAAACCTGTGAGCTATTGAACAATAAGAAAATGGAATCAGACTATGACAATTTGCTCCTGCTGTTTGATGATCTAAATGTACCACATTATAACTCATTAAATTAGACTTGCTTAAGAAAGTCATTATAATGTCCTATGAGGATTGAGGCCTGAGGCTATTAGGCAGGTAAAATATCTGTTAAATGCTTTGTTCAAGAGGTTAGTATTTTGTATCTCAGAAGTGAAATAAGTGCTTCGATCATTATTATATTTGGAATTATAAAGGAGATAAGGGATATATGGATAAGATCTTGTTTTGTGGCTTTAGTAGGTGTAGAGACATGTGTGACCTTGATTTATATTATCTATACCTCTGATGCAAGAGGTTCCTTACCCTCCAAATGGAGTCAGACTCCTTACTAAATTTAATTTTAGATTTTCAAATGTTAAATCGATTATATTTACCTGGAATAAATCCAGTTTACTCATGATGTGTTATCCTTTTTATATGTTGTTTGATTTAATTTGCTAATATTTTTGTTAATATTGTTTTGTATCAATAGTCATGGGGGATAGTTGTACCTGTAAGTAATTTCCATTTTTAAAATATATATCTTTGTCAGGTTTTAGTATCATATTTATTGTGACATTGCAAAATAAGTTGAGATGATATCTCTCCTTTTCTGAAAAAATGTGTAAATTTGATAGCAATTCTTCCATAATATAATTTTTTATATTATTATATAATTATAATTCATCAGTAAAGTCATCTAGGTCTCAAGATTATTGGGAAGAAAGCATTAAATTACAAACTAAGAATTTATAAGAAATATAAGACTATTCACATTTTTCTATTTCTACTTCTGTCCAAATCGACAAATTATGTTTTTAAAAATTGAATATTATATCTACTTTGTTGAATATATTGGCCTAAACTATTCTCTTATATTTTCAAAATATGCAAAATCTATAGAGATACTCCTTTTCTTCATATTGATAGTTTGTTTTCTCTTTTATTAAATCAGTCTCACTAGGTATATATCAATTTTTTTAAATGAAATTTATTTGGAGTGACACTGGTTAATGAAATTATATAGGTTGCAATTCAATAATACATCATCTGTATTTTGCATTGTGTGTTAACCACCCAAAGTGATATCTCCTTCTGTCACCATATATTTGATCCACTTTACTCTTAACCACCTCTTCCACTCCTGTTTTCCTCTAAACACTAGTAAACACTAAACTGTTGTCCATGTCCACGAGTCTCTGTATGTTAGTATAGTTCATTTGTGCTTTTAGTTTTATATCCCACATATGAGGGAAATCATATGGTTCTCAACCTTTTCTGTCTGATTTATTTTGATTAGTATGATTATCTCAAGGTCCATCCATGTTGTCGCAAATGGCAGTATTTCATCTCTTCTTATGGCTAAATAATGTTCCATTATATATACATACTATATGTACTACATCTTCTTTATCCAATCACCTATGCAAGGATACTTTGGTTGTTTCCATGTCTTGGCCACCATGAGTAATGCTGAAATAACAATCAAGATTCATAAATCTTTTCAGATAAATGTTTTCAAATATGGGGGTAGATACCAAGGAGAGGAATTTCTAGAACATATGGTAATTCTATTCTTAATTTTCTGAGAAACTTCCATACTGATGTATACCAATTTTATTAACCATATTAGGAGTAAACATTAGACTTTGTTGTTTTTATTTTTTCTAATTTTTTCAACTATTTATTATTTATTTTAGTTTATTTACCATGGAAACTCAGATCATGGTCTATAAAACTTTCTTTTCACCTAATATGAACAATCAAAATTTAATTCTCCTTTAATTAAATCCCTAAAACATTGATATGTTAAAAAAAGCTTTTGTGATTTTTCTTGACTAGGGAGATATTTTAAAAAGTGTTTTTAATCATTAGCTATTAGAGAAAAGCAAATCAAAACCACAATGAGATACCATCTCATACCTGTAAGAATAGCTATAATCAACAGGACAAGTAATAGCAAATGTTCAAGGGGATGTGGAGAAATTGGAACCCTCATACACTGCTGGTGGGACTGCAAATTGATACAGCCACTATGGAAAACCATATGGAGGGTCCTCAAAAAACTAAGAATTTATTTACCATATGATCCAGCAATCCCTCTACTGCATATTTACCCTAAAGACTTGAAAACTCATATCCAAAAAGATATTTGCACACAGATGTTCATAGCAGCAGTATTCACAGTGGCCAGGACATGGAAGCAACCAAAGTGTCCTACGATAGATGATTGACTAAAAAGCGGTGGCACATATGTACAATGGAATTTTACTCAGTCATAAGAAGAGATGAAATGCTGCCATTTGCAACATGGATGGCCCTCGAGATAATCATACTAAGCGAAATAAGCCAGACAGAAAAAGCTGAAAATCACATATCACTTATATGAGGAATATAAACCTAAAAGCAACAAATGAACAGGACAAACAGAGACTCATGAACATGGACAATAGACTATTGGTTACCAGATGGTAAGGAGTGGGGGAGGAGAGGGAAGGTAGACGGGGTAAAGGGGGTTAAATATAAGGGGGTAGGATGAGGGTGAAGTGGGTAAAGGGAAGCAAATATATGGTAGCTGAAGGAAACTGGACTCTGGATGTAAACACACAATAGAATATACAGATATCAAATTATAATATACACTTGAAAATTATATAATTGTATTAACCAATGTTACCTCAATAAGCTTAATAAAAAAATAAAATAAAATAAAATAAAATAAAATAAAATAACCTCTAAAAATGTTTTTAAATTTAAAATATTTAGAATTTTTCATATTATACTTTTGTTGATTTTTGAATTAATTCTGTGTTCTCCAAGTACATATGTTGTTGTGTTTTTACATATTGTATCATGTGAGGTATTTATACTTCTAAGTATTTTTTATTTTTTAAAACAATATTATTATCAGGTTTTGGTCTCAGACTTATTATGATATCACAAAATAAGTTAGAGTCATGTCTCTATTTTTCTAAAAGAATGTGTAAAATCGATATTATGCCAATTCTACTTGAATGACTTTATTTCTTTAAAATTCACTGTGACTTACTTTATGGCCCAGCACATGGTCTATCTATCATGTTTTCTTGAAAGGAAGTATTTTCTACAGTCATTCCATGTACACTTTCATGTGAACTTAAAAATCATTTGTTTTCTTCATTTATTCCATGTTGTGTTCTATCAATGCCAAGTTAGTAAACAGTGTTGATTAATTTTTTAACATTTTTATTCATACTTTGTCAACATGTTCTGTAAATCACTGATCGAAGGGGTGTTCATATGTCCAATTGGTATTGTGGATATGTTGATTTTACCTTTTTGTTGTAATATTTGCTTCATTTGTTTTGATACTCTGTTCTTCAATGCAGACACATTTTTTATGAATTGACCTATTTTATCATTATAAATTCTCCTTTTTATATCTAGTATTACAACTCAAACTGTATGCTGTGTGATATTAATGTAGCCACTCTAGTTTTCTTATTATGATTCCTGTTTTAATGAAGTGTCACAGTTCCCCAAGACTATCCCCAGTTTCAACGATTTGCTAGGAGGACTGACAGGATGCAGTGCATAGTTTTAATTGCCATTATGATTTGTTACAGTAGAAAGATACAAAGAAAAATCAGCAAACAGTAAAAACATTAGGGCAAAGTCTAGAGGAAACAAGGTGCAAACTTTGAAGGGTCCTTTCCAAATGGAGCCACACAGAATGTGCTCAGTTCTTCCAGCATCAGATTGTAACAACATATGTGGAGTACATACCAGGTAAACTCATTGGAGACTAAGTGCCCAGATTGTTTAAGCACCCTCTCCCTACCATGTACCAAAATTCCAGATTTCCAAAAGGAAAATAGTCATTTGGTATAAGCTACATGATTTGTACATTTTAGGCATGGTAAACTACCCTATCAGTTATACAGTGGTGGAAACACTCCAAAAACCCAAGTTCCCAGACACCATTCAAGGGCCAATCTTGCAATTGGAAAGGGCTAGTCTTTCAAAGGATAGCAATTTTAGGCCTGCTGTACTACTTTATTTCTGTACAAATGATCTACACTTTAAAGTTTTTTGTGCCTTCATATTTAGAGTGAATCTCCTGTGAACAACATATAATTGGGTCTTGTTTTTATCTAATCTGTCAATCTTGCCTTTTTATTGCACTGTTTTGTTCATGCATATCAATTACAATATGGTTCTTTTTATGGATTAGTCAAGTCTCTGTCTCTGTCTCTCGACCTCTCCCTCTCCCTCTCTCATATTCCCTTTTATTTCCCTATCAACTGACTAGAAGTCTGTTGTTGTTGTTGTTGTTGTCGTCATTGTTGCTGCTGCTGTTTAAATTTAGATGTTAAGCATTATTTCTAAACTAGTAGCTTTGGTGTCTAAGGCTACATATTTTTTTTTAATTTTTTTATTAGTTTCAAGTATGCAGTACATTTGTTACATTTTTATATAGTTTACAAAACAATCCTCCTAATTGCCCTTTTTCTCCTCTGGCTCTCCACTTAGCCATTACATTAATATTAATTGCATTCCATATGCCATGCTCCCCATTCCTATGACCATCTATCAACTACTAATTTGTACTTCTTTAACCCTTCACCCCATTCTCCCTAGCAATCTGCTTTTATATTATTTTTTAGTGGTTACTCTAAGAATACAATATGTAATTTTATCACAGAATAATTTAAAATTAATATATCAATTCATGTCTGTAAGAACCTAAAATTGGTAATTATTTTAACCTTTCAATATTTGGGGTATTTTTGTCATATAATTATCTTCTACATATACTAAATCTCATAGTATATATTTGTCTCAATCACTAAATTCACTTCTAAAAATTAAGAAATGAAAGTTAACTTTTATAATTTACTTACATATTTGACATTTCTAGTGTTCTTATAGAATCTTATTGTAGATTTAAATTTCATTCTAGTATCATTTTCTTTTAATAGGAGCAAATTCTTTTAGTAAATTTTATAATGCAGTTTTGCTGGCAAAACATTCTCTTGATTTTTATTCCTCTGAAAATTATTTTGCTATAATTTTTGACAGATTCTTTGATGGATGTTCTAGTTTTTTTTTCTTTCAGTACTTTTAAGATGTCATTCTGTAATATTCTAATTTCTACTGCTATGAAAAATTAATAATTTGATGGACATTGTTCCCCTGAATTGATTATCTTTTTTCTGACTTAAAAATTTTCTATTTATCTTTGATTTTCAGCAGTTCAAATATAATGAAACTAATTGTGGTTTATTTTTTTAAATTGTTTTTCACTATTATTGAGATATAACTGACACATAACATGGTGTAATCTTAAGGTGTACAAGTTGATGTGTTACACTTACATATTGCAATATGATTATCACCACAGTGTTAGTTAACATCTACATGACATCACATAATTTCCACTGCTTATTGGTGCTAAGAGCATTAAAGATTTACTCTCTTAGCAACCTTATAGAATACAGTATGATTAACCATACTGTACAATAGATTTCCAAAACTTATTAGTCGTATAACTGGAAACCTGTATTCTTTGACCAAAATATCTCTATTGCCTCCATTCCTGCAATCTCCTGGTAACCATCATTCTATTCTTTTTGTATGAATTTAAATATTTTAGATTCTACATATAAGTGATATCATATAGTGTTTGTCTTTCTCTGGCTTATTTAACTAATCATAATGTCCTGAAGATTGATTCATTTTGTCACAAATGACAGGATTTCATTCTTTCTATTGGTTGAATTATATTCCATTATGTATACCTACCGAATCTTCTTTGTTCATTCTTCCATTGATAGACACTTAAGTTTTACCATATCTTGGCTATTGTGAATAAGATTGTCACAAAATAGGGAGTACAAATATCTCTTCGAGAGCCTATTTTAATTTTTTAAAAATATATATCCAGGTAAACACACAATAGAATATATATATATATGTCAAATGATAATGTATACCTGAAAATTATATAATTCTATTAACCAATGTTACCCAAATAAACTTAATTAAAATTAAAAATAATAAAAATAAATAAAATTATATGTATACACACACACACACACACACACACACACACACACACACACACACACACATATCCAGAAGTTCTACTTTTACCTTTTTGAAGAACCTCCATACTATTTTCTTTAGTGGCTGTACAAATTGATATACCCACCAACAATGCATAGGGGTTCCCTTTTCTCCAAAAGCTAATCAAAACCTATTATCTCTTGCTTTTTTGTTACTAAACATTGTAATAGGTGTGAGGTGATATCTCACTGTGATATCTCATTGTGATTTTACATTTTCTGTTGTTTAGTAATATCAAGCTCCTTTATGTGTAACTGTCTTCTTTAGAAAAAATGTCTATTCAGTCCTTCTGTCTATTTTTTAATGGATAGCTTATTTTTTTCCACTATTGAGTAGTATGAGTTTTAAAAATTTGTTTTACATATTAATTCCTTTTTTTCTCCCATTTCATAAACTGCCTTCTTTTTTTTTTTTTACTGTGTAAACCTTTTTAGTTTGATCTAGTAACATTAATTCATTTTAGATTTTGCTTCTTGTGCTTTTGGTGTCATTTTCAAAAAATTATTGCCAAGACCAATGCCAAAGATCTTTTCTCCTATATTTTTTCTAAGACTTTTATGGTTGATGTCTTATGTTTAAATTTTTAATTTATTTTGAGTTAATTTTATGAGTAATGTTAGATAATGGTCTAATTTTATTTTTCTGCATGTGGTTATCCAGTTTTCTCAGCACCATTTAGTGAAGAGACTATTCTTTCTCCAGCGAGTATTCTTGGTTCCTTCATCAAAGATTATTTGACCATATATGTGTCGGTTTATTTCTGGGTTCTTGAATTTGTTCCATTGATCCGTACCTGTTTTGTTTTTTTATATCAGTACCATACTGTTTCGATTACTGTAGCTTTGTAATATAGTTTGAAATTAGAGTGTGAGATGTTTACAGCTCTGTTCTTTCTCAAGATAGCTTTAGCTATCCGTGTCCTCTTCAATTTTTTTCTTTTTTTTTTTTTTAACCAGTCTTGTACTTTTCAGTATATAAATATTTTACCACCGTGGTTAAATTTATTTCTACATATTTTTTCTGATGCTTTTTTGAATGTAATTATTTTTTTCAGATATTTTATTTTGTTTTCTTAGTGTATAAAAAATGCAACTGTTTTATGTATGTTGATTTTGTGTTCTGCAACTTCCCTGAATTCATTGATTGGTTCTGACAAACTTTTTGGTTCAGTGTTTGGGATTTTCTATATATAAGATCATATTATGTGTCAAATGACAATTTTAGCTCTCCCTTTCCCACCTGGATGCTTTTTTTTTTCTTTTCTTGCCTGATTGTTAAATAGGGATGGTGGGAAGGGGCACACTTGTCTTGTTCCTGACATTAGAGGATAAGGTTCAACTTTTCACCATTGAGTATAACACTAGCTGTATTTTGCCATATATAACTTTATTATGTTGATGTACGTTTTTTTTATATTCAATTTGTTGATCTTTATCATGAGACGATGTTGTATTTTGTCAAATGATTTTCTCTCTATATTGAGATAATCATTTTTTTGCTATTTAGTTGTATGAGTTTTAAAAATGTTTTGGATATTAATCCCTAAACATACGATTTGCAAATAATTTCTCTCGTTTCATAAATGGTCTTTTTATTTTGTTGTTGTTTTTCACTGTGAAAAAACTTTTTAGTTTGATCTAGTAATGCATACTCATTTTAGCTTTTACTTCTTGTGCTTTTGGTGTTATTTCCAAAATATTGTTGCCAAGATCAATGTGGCCCATTTATCAATTTGCATATGTTGAACCATTCTTGTATGCCAGGGTAAATTAATCTTGGTAATGGTGTATTCTTTTTTAAAAATTAATTATTTTTATTAATCTTTCTTAAATGTATGCATAGCTCACATTAATATCAATGTTTTTTTCTGGCTTTATTAAAATATAATAAACAGTCGCTTCTATTTATATTGCACAATAAAATGAGCTTTTTCCCAATTATAGTCGGCATACAATAATATATTTATTTCAATTGTACAGCATAGTGATTAGAGATCTGTGTAACTCACAGTGATCACCCAACTATATCTTCCCCCTTACATATTTATTACATCATTATTAACTATTTTCCTTATGCTACACTTTATATCTCCATGTCTATTTTGTAACTTCTTAATCCCTTTGCCCCTTTTCACCATCCTCCCCAAATCCTCTCCCATCTAGTAGCCCTCAAAATATTCTCTGTATCTATAGATTTATTTCCATTGTTGCTGTTGTTGTGTTGTTGTTGTTTATTTTGATATTTAGATTCCATATGTACATAAAATCATGTGATATTCATCTTTATCTAACTTATTTCATTCAGTGCAATGTCATCTAGGTCCATCAAGGCAATATCTTTTCCATCCTCTTATTTTTAGACTATGTGAGTCTTTTAATCTGAAGTGATTAAAGTAGGGGACTTGTTTTTTTTTATCTATCCATCCATTCTCTTTTTGTTGGAACATTTAATTATTTTCCATTTGAGGTACTTATTGATAAGAATGTAGTTATTACCATTCTTTATTCATGTTTTTGATACATGTTCTTTCTTTTTAAAGGAGTCCCTCCAACATTTCTTGTAATACTGACTTGGTGTTGATAAATTCTTTTAGCTTATTTTTGTCTGGGAAGGTCTTTATCTGTCCTTTGACCCTAAATAACAGCTTTGCTGGATACAGTATTCTTGGTTGTAGATCCTTGTTTGTAGATCCTTGGTTTCCATCATGTGGAATATTTTGTGCCAAGCCCTTCTGTCTTGCATGGTTTCTTTTAAGAAATCAACTGCCAATCTTATGGGTGCTCACTTGTAAGGAACCCACTGCTTTTCTCTTGCTCCTTTTAAGATTCTCTCTTTGTCTTTAACCTTTGACATTTTAATTATAATGTGTCTTGGTGTGGGTCTCTTTAGGTTCCTGGTTTTGGGAACTCTCTGAGTTTCCTTGGGTTATATGTCTATTTCCTTCACCAGGTTAGGAAAGTTTTCCACTATTATTTCTTCAAATAGCTCTTCAACTTCTTGTTTTCCTTTAGGTACCCCATGACATGGATATCTTTACATTTAATTGTGTCCCATAGGCTCCTTAAATTATTATTATAGTCTTGACTTCTTTTTACTTGCCATTCTGATTGAGTGTCCTTAGCTTCCCTATTCTCTGTATCAGTGGTTCGATCCTTCTCTTTATCCACTTTATTGATTCTCTCTAATATCTCTTCTTCTCAGGTAATGTGTTCTTCGTTTTTGACTGGTTCCCTTTTATAATTTCCATTTCTATTTTTATGTCTTGGCACTGCTCAGCAAGGAGAACCAAACTCACTAAGGATGCACTGGGATGTGGCTTGGGTGGGCCTGTGAGTTGGGGGAGGTGGAGTTTCAGAGAATCCTCTGGGCAGAGTAACCTCTATTGTCCAGTTGGATGATGTCTAGGAATGGTGGTGCTGAGTCTGCACACTGGGAGAGAGGAGGGGTCACCAGAGGAACATAGAATACTGCCAGCACTTCTGCCCAGGGGATAGCCTCACTGATAGCCCTTATTTTGACAAGTCAATGTCCTTCTGTAAGTTCCTGTTGCCCCCATGCAGCTGACAAAGTGCTGATGTTCAGAGCGAGCAAATCTGTCACTGCAAAAGCCCACTCACAGACATGACCCCTTTGAGAGGCATTTGTAGCTGCTGTCTGCTGCTGTAACCTCTGTCTCATTCAGGCACTGGGTACCAAGCAGCCTGTGTCTTCACCCACTCCTAATTTCTACCATTGCAGGTTGATTTTTTCTCTCCATAGTTGTAGTGCTTCTGATTATCTAGAGTCCAGGCAAATTTTCTTGCAGTTTTCTCCATGTTTCTGTCACACCTTTGATTTGGTTGCAAGAGCAATGAACAAACTCTATTATCAATGCCACTTTTTCCCCATCTCCAGTGTATCCTTCAAGGGTGATACTAAATTTCATTTGCTAATATTTTGTTAAAAATTTTAACAACTATGTGTATGATGATTTTGTTCTATAGTTTTCTTTTTGTTTGTTTGTTTCCATTTTATTTGTTTATTTATTTATTTGAAGATATGATTTAAATTTTTTCTTCCCCCGTCTACCTCCCCACTCCACCCTGACCTCTAGTAAGCACTAGTCCATTTTCATGTCCATGAGTCTCTGTTTGTTTGTCCTGTTTATTTGTTGCTTTCAGGCTTATATCTCACATACTAGTGATATCATGTGATTTTCAACTTTTTCTGTCTGGCTTATTTTGCTTAGTATGATTTTTTCAAGGTCCATCCATGTTGTTGCAAATGGCAGTATTTCATCTCTTCTTATGGCTGAGTAATATTCCATTGTATATATGTACCAAAGCTTCTTTAGCCAATCATGTGTCATAGGACACTTCAGTTACTTCCATGTCTTTGTCACTGTGAATAATGCTGCTATGAACATCAGTGTGCAAATATCTTTTCGGATATGAGTTTTTAAGTGTTTGGGGTAAATACCCAGTAGAGGAAGCTGGATCATATGGTAGATCAATCCTTAGTTTTTTCAGGAGCCTCCACACTGTTTTCCATAGCGACTGTGCCAATTTGCAGTCCCACAAGCAGTGTATCAAGGTTCCTATTTTTCTGCATCCTCTCCAGCATTTGTGTTTACATGTCCTGTTGATTATAGCTATTTTAACAGGTGTGAGATGGTATCTCATTGTGGTTATGATTTGCATTTCCCTAATAGCTAGAGATGTTGAGAATCTTTTGAAAATTTGTTGGCCATTTTATGTCCTCTAGGGAGAAGTGTCTGTTTAGGTCCTCTGCCCATTTTTTGATTGGATCTTTTGGTTTTTTGTTGTTATCAAGTCATATGATTTCTTTATATATTTTGCATATTAGGCCCTTGTTGGAGGCATTGCTTACAAATATATTTTCTCATTCAGATGGTTTTCTAATTACCTTGTTGATGGTTTCTTTGCTGAGCAGAAACTTTTTAGTTTGATGTAGTCCAATTCATTTATTTTAGCTTTTATTGCCCTTACCTTTGAGAACAAATTCATAAAATCCTTTTTAAGTCCAAGGTCCTTGAGTTTAATTCCTATGTTTTCTTCTATGCATTTTATTGCTTGAGGTCATATGTTCAGGTCCTTATTCCATTTTGAGTTAATTTTGGTGTGTGGTGATATACAACAATCTAGTTTCATTCTTTTGCAGGTGGCTTTCCTGTTTTCCCAGTACCATATATTGAAGAGGCTTTCCTTTCTCCACTGTATGGTTTTTTTTTTTTTTTTTTGTTCAAAATTATTTGCCCATATAAATATGGGTTTACTTCTAGACTCTGGATTCTGTTCCACTGGTCCATGTGTCTGTTCTGTGGCCAATACCATGCTGTTTTGATTACTCTCGATTTGTGGTATAATTTGAAGTCTGGCATAGTGACACCTCCAGCCTCATTGTTTTTTCTCAGGATGGCTTTGGCAATTTGGAGTCTTCTGTGATTCCATACAAATCTGATGATTTTTGTTTCATTACTTTAAAAAAAAATCAGATTTTCATGGAAATTGCTTTAATTTGTATAATGCTTTAGGTAATATGGTCATTTTAACTATGTTGATTCTTCCAATCCAAGAACAATAAATATCTTTCCGTTTCTTTGTGTCTCTTTGATTTCTTTTAACAGTGTTTTACGGTTTTCATTTCTTAGGTCCTTCACATGTCATGTTAAATTTATTCCTAGGTATTTTATTCTTTTTGTTGCAATTAAAAAACATTTTTTTTTTCATTTCTTTTTCTGACACTTTGTTGTTAGAGCATAGGAACACTATGGATTTTTCATTGTTGCTGTTGTATCCAGATATTCTACTGTATTTGCTTATTGATTCTAGTAGTGTTGTCGTATATAGTGTTTTCTATATAGACAATCATGTTATCTACAAATAGTGACAGTTTGACTTATTCATTTCCTATTTAGATGCCTTTTGTATCTATCTCTTGCCTGATTGCACTTGCTAGGTCCTCCAATGTTATATTGAATAAGAGTGGTGATAGTGGACAGCCTTGCCTTGTTCTTGATCTTAGAGGGACGATTTTTAGTTTTTCACCATAGGTATAATGTTGGCTGAGGGTATGTCATATGGCATTTATTATATTAAGGTATTTTCCTTCTATACAGATTTTGTTAAGGGTTTTGATCATAAAAGAATGCTATATCTTGTCAAAGGCCTTTTCTGCATCTATTGATATGATCATATGATTATTTTTTAATTTGTTTATGTGGTGTATCACAATAAACGATGTGCATATGTTGAACCATCCCTGTGCCTCTGGAATGAAACCCATATTAATCTTCTTAATATGTTGCTGTATTCAGATCGCTAGTATCTTATTTAGAATTTTTGCATTTGTGTTGGTGAGAAATATTGCTCTATAGTTTTCTGCTTTTGTGTTATCTTTACCAAGTGTTGGTATCAGGGTGATATTGGCCTCATAGAATGAGATGGGAAGTATTGCTTCCTCTTCGATTTTTTGGAAGAGTTTGATAATAGGTATTAAATCTTTGAATGTTTTGTAGAATTTACTGTGGAAGCCATCTAGTTCAGGATTTTTGCTTTTTGGTAGGTTTTTGATGATTATTTCCATTTCCATACTGCTGATTGGTCAGTTTAAATTTTCCAGTTCTTCTTGATTCAGTCTAGGAAGGTTGTATTTTTCTAGATACTGAAAAATTTTTTTCTAAGTTATTAAATTTGCTGTAATATAGTTTTTGTAGTATTCTTGTATGATCCTTTACATTTCTGCCATGTCAGTTTTAATTTCCCCTCTTTCATCCCTAAGTTTGTTCATTTGTGATGCTTCTCTTTTTCTTTAGTGAATCTAGCCAGTGGTTTGTCAATTATATTAACCTTTTCAAAGAACCAGCTCTTCGTTGTCTTCATTTTTTCTACTTTTTTTGTTTTCAATTTCATTTTTATCTGTTCTAATTTTTATTATTTTTTTTTCTGCTGCTGACTTTAGGCTTCATTTGTTCTACCTTTTCTAGTTTTTTAAGATGAAGCATTAGGTTGTTTCTTTGTGCTCATTCTTGTTTTGAAGATAGGCCTGTAATCATATGTACTTTCCTGTTTTCACTGCTTTTGCTGTGTCCCAAAAACTTTGATATGTTGTACTATCATTGTCATTAATTTCTATGTATCTCTTAATCTCACTTTTTATTCCTTCTCTGACCCAGTTATTCTTCAGCAACATATTGTATAATCTCCATGTATTTGTTGTTCTTCCCACTTTCTTTTACAATTGATCTTTATTTGAAAGCATTATGATCAGAGAATATACTTGGTATAATTTCAACGTTCTTATATTTATTGAGGCTATCTCTATATCCCAGTAAGTGGTCAATTCTTGAGAATGATCCATGTGCACTAGAAAATAATGTATAAGCAACTGTTTTGGAATGAAAGGATCTTTAAATGTCAATTGTGTCCAGTTGATCTAATGTATCATTTAAAGATGTTATCTCCTTATTGATTTTCTGTTTGGATCATCCGTCCATATTCGACAGTGTGGTATTTAGGTCCCCTACTACAATAATCTTTTGGTTTGTTTCTTTCTTTAGTTCTGTTAATAATTGCTTTGCATATTCTGGAGCTCTGTGATTGGGAGCTTAGATACTAATAAGTGTTATGTCTTCTTGGTGCATGATTCCCTTTATCATTATGAAGTGTCCCTTAGTATCTTTCTTTACCTTTTTTTTGAAGTCTATTTTATATGATATTAATACCACTACCCCCGCTTTTCTCTGAATGCCACTTGCTTGAAATATCATTTTTCACCCTTTCACGTTGAGTCTATATTTGTTTGGCGCTGAGCTATGTCTCTTGGAGGCAGCATAAGGTTGGGTTTTGTTTTTTGATCTAATCTGCCACTCTGTACTTTTTTATTGGTGAATTCAGTCCATGCACATTTATGGTGATTATGGAAATATGAGGTCTTCTTATAGCCATTTTATCTTTTGCTTTTTGGTAGCTTGGTGTTTCCATTGTTTTCTTGTCCTTGTGTTTCTGTTTTCTTTATTTTGGTTGGCTTACGTGGGTATTCCTTGTTTTCCTTCTTGTTTTATGCTATATACTTCAGTTTCAAATCTTTGGTGTGTGATTACCATTATGAATATATAAAGAATAGTGATATATATAAAGTCCTCCCTTTTCTTCTGTTAGTGCCTTATCTCCATTACCCTTTGCGAATTTTGATCTTTGAATCTTCCCCTTTTCAGGCATTATTGTCTCAATTTGTCCTTATATATGCTGAACATTGATTACTCTCTTATTATAACAATTCATTCCTTATCAGTTAAGCTATAATGCCCTGTTCTTAGTAAGGGTTGCACTCCTGTGCCTCGATGTGCCTAATAGTCAATTTACTTCTTATTATGTATATTTTGTTGTTAATTTGTTTTAAGTGAACTGACCCCTTTCAGTATTTTCTGTAGTGCAGGCCTTGTAGTGGTGAATTCTCTCAATTTTTGTTTGCCTGGAAAGGTCTTAATTTTTCATTCATACCTAAAGGAAAGCTTAGCTGGATACATTATTCTATGCTGGTAATTCCATTCATTTATTAATTTAAATATTTGATTCCATTCTTTTCTGGCTTGTAAGGTTTTTGCTGAGATGTTCGATGATAGTCTAATGGGTTTTCCTTTATAAGTTACCATTTTCTTCTTCCTGGCTGCCTTGAGACTTCTATCTCTGTCATTGATTTTTGATAATTTTAATACAATGTGTCTTGGTGAAGGCCTTTTTGTGTTGAGATAACTGGATGTTCTGTTGACTTCTTTTATTCCAAGCTCCAACTCATTCCTTAGATTTGGAAATTCTCTTCAACTATTTGTCTGAAAATGCTTTCTAGCCCCTGTTCCTTTTCCTCTTCTCAATAATTCCCATTATTCTTATGTTTCCTCTCCTGATGGTATCAGCTAGTTCTTATAATTCTCTTTCATTATTTTTCATTCTTTGTTTTCTCTCTCCTTCCTTCTGATTTGTTTCTAGATTGCTGTCTTTGATATCACTAATCCTTTCCTCCATTTGGTTGACTCTATTTCCAAAGCTTGTAATTTCATTTTTCATCTCTTACAGTGTGTTTTTTTATCTCCAGAAGATCTATTCTGTTCTTTTTGAGGGTTTCAATTTCCTTGCTCTGCTCATCTAGTTGTTTTTCAATTCCTGAAATTGTTATGACTCATTTTAAAACTCACTGAATTTTTTTCAGAATTGCTATAGTGAATTTTCTGTCAATTAAGTCACATATTTCTATATCTGTAAGCTTATTTTCTGGAGATTTTTCTCTTTCTTTCTGAGATGCCTTGTCACCTTGGTTGTTTACGGTGTTTAATGGTCCATTTCTCCACCTGGGCATTAATGGAAGTGTATTCTGCTGTTTTTCCAGAAAGATGGTTTATTATATAAAAGTCTCTCTTTAGCCTGTTGCAAAGAATATGCATATCTTTTGGTTTCCAGTAGTTGTCGTCTAAGACTCTTGGATCTCTGCTTTATATAAAGCCTTAAAAATACCTTGCAAAAAAAGTTTTTTGTAGATATTTAATCATGGTCACTACCCTAAGTTTCATTGCCTGTCAGTGTCAGTGACAGTCTCAGCAGCATTTGTTCAGATTTCTCTGGAGACCAGTAATCGGTCTTCAGGGTATGGGATGGGGCCCTCTTGATTGGGAGTTGCAGGCTGCAGCTTAGCCTCTGTTTTGCAACAGGGGTGGGTAAAAATCAAATGTTGTTTATCTGTGGTCCCATCCCACTTCTCTGTCTTCTACCCTGATGACTGGGCCCTGCCACCGCCTGTCACAGGGAGCTTACTGCAGTCCCAGGTAGGGCTGTTCAGGGAAGTCCTCGCACCTTCACCCCTCCCCTTCCTCCTGCAGGGAGCTCCAGAGGCTGCGAGAGTCAACTTCTTTATTTCTCCCAGTCCACCATCTGACACCCAAGGTTCTGACCTGTGGTAGCTCTTATGCGCAGATCCCATGTTCAGACATGCTGGTGTGAAGTTTTGTTGTTTTTTGTTGTTGTTGTTGAATTTTAGATGTTCAGCTTATTGTTGTTTCAAGGGGAGAGATCTGGGGACATCTCTAACTCTGCCATGTTTCTGCAAGTCTCTAATGTAGTTTTGATTTACATTTCTCTGATGATTAGTGAAGTTGAGCATCTTATTCATTTTTTTCATATATATATTGGCCATTCATATGTCCTCTTTGCAGAAATGTCTATTCAGGTTCTGTGTCCAGTTTTTAATGGGTTTGTTTGTTTGCTTTGGTGTTAAGTCATATAAATTCTTTATAACTTGTGGATATTGGCCACTTATTAGATGTACCATTAGTAAATATCTTCTCCATTTAGTATGTTGTCTTTAGTTTTGTTGATGGTTTCTTTTACTGGGCAGAAACTTTTTAATTTGATGTAGTCTAATTTCCTTATTTCTTTCCTTTTGTTTAGTTTACCCTAGGAGACATATCCAATGTTATATATATATAACTAGGAGCAATGTCAGAAGTGCTGTTTATGTTTTGTTCTAGAAGTTTTATAGTTTCAGGTCTTACATTTAAGTCTTTAATCAATTTTATATTTATTCTTATATATGGTGTAAGAAAATGGTCTAATTTCATTTTTTTACATATATTTGTCCAGTTTTCCCAACACCATTTATCAAAGAGGCTGTCTTTACCCCTTTGCATATTCTTGCCTCCTTTGTCATAGATTGACAATATGAGCATAGTTTTATTTCTGGGCTTTATGTGTCTGCTTTAATGCCATTACCAGCTGTTTTGATTACTTTAGCTTTGTAGTATAGTTTGATATCATGTAGCATGACTTTCAGTGGGTGTGTATCTTTCGATTGACAGTGGGTCTCTTGTAGACAGCATGTATATGGGTCTTGTTTTCTTATCCATTCAGCTATGCTATATGTTTAAAGTAAATTTATTGGGGATACATAAGTTGACAAAATTATGTAGGTTTCAAGTGTACAATTCAAGAATATATCATATGTATATTGCATGGTATGATTATCACCCAAAGTTACATTTCCTTCCATCACCATATATTTAACCCCCTTTACCCTTGTCTACCTCTCCCCTTCCCTCTGGTACCACTAAACTGTTGTCTGAGTCCATGAATCTCTGTGCTGTTTATTTGTCACTTTCAGTTTTATACCTCATATATGAGCAAAATAATATGGTTCTCAATGTTTTCTGTCTGACATATTTCACTTTGAATGATTATTTCAAGATCCATTTATGTTGTCACAAATGGCAGTATTTCATCTTTTCTTATGCCTGAGTAATATTCCATTGTAATATGTACTACCTTTTCTTTATCTGATCATTTATCGAAGGACACATTGGTTGCTTACATGTCCTAGCCACTGTGAATAATGCTGCTATTAACATTGGAGTGCATATATCTTTACTGATAAATGTTTTCAAACTTTTTGGGTAGATACCCTGAAGATGGATTGCTGGATGATATGGTGATTCTGTTCTCACTTTTTTGAGGAACCTCCATACTGTTTTCCATAGTAGCTGTACCCATTTACATTACTACCAGCAATGTATAAGTATTCCTTTTTTCTCCAATGCTTGCTCTTTCTGTCCTGTTAATGATAGCCATTCTCACTGGTGCGAGATAGCATTCTAACAGTATCTCATTATGGTTTTGATTTGCATTTCCCTAATAGCTTACGATGTTGAGCATCTTTTCATATCTTTGTTAGCAATTTGTATGTCTTCTTGGGAGAAGTGTCTATTCAGGTCCTCTGCCCATTTTTTGATTGGATCATTTGTTTTACTGTTGTTATTGAGTTGTATGAGTTCTTTGTATCTTTTGGATATTAGGCCCTTATTGGAGATGTTCATTGCAAATATATTTTTCCATTTAGATGGTTGTCCCTTTTACTTTGTTGATGGCGCCCTTTGCTATACAGAAGGTTTTTAGTTTGATGTAGTCTCATTTATTTACTTTTGCTTTTATCCCTCTTGTCTTTGAGGTCAAATACATAAAATCTCTTTAGATCTAAGGTTCTCGAGTTTAGTTGCTATGTTTTCTTCTATGTATTTTATTGTTTCAGGTCTTATATTCAGGTCCTTAATCCATTTTGAGTTAATTTTGGTGTGTGGTGATAGACAATAATCTAGTTTCATTCTTTTGTAGGTGGCTTTCCAATTTTCCCAGCACCATTTATTTAAGAGGCTTTCCTTTTTCCACTGTATATTTTTGGCTTTTTTTTTGTTTTTGAAAATTACTTGCCCATATATACATGGGTTCTGTTCCACCATTCTGTGTGCCTGTTTTTCTTCCAATACCATGCCATTTTGATTATTGTTGCTTTGTGCTATAATTTGAAGTTGGGCAGAGTGATACCTTCAGCCTTGTTCTTGTTTCTCTGTATGACTTTGGCAATTTGGGGTCTTTTTTACTTTCATGCAAATCTGATGATTTTTTGTTCCACTTCTTTAAAAAATGCCAATGAGATTTTGATGGGGATTGCATTAAATCTGTATAATGTTTTAGGGAGTAAGGTCATTTTAACTATGTTTATTCTTCTAATTCAAGAACACTGAATACCTTTCCATTTCTTTGTATCTTTTTTGATTTCTTTTAATGGGGTCTCATAGTATTCATTATATAAGTCCTTTATATGTTTTCTTAGATTTATTCCTAGATATTTTATTCTTTTTGTTGCAATTTCAAAAGGAATTAATTTTTCCACTTCCTTTTCTGACACTTCATTAGAGTATTGGAATGCTATTTGAACATTGATTTTGCATCCAGAAAGTTTACTGTATTTGGCAATCGTTTCTAGTAGTGTTCTTATGGAGTCTTTAGGGTTTTCTATATAGAGAATTATGTCATCCATAAATGGTGACATTTTGAGTTCTTCATTTTATATTGGGATACTTTTTATATTTTTCTCTTTCCTGATTGCACTCACTAGGTCTCCTATGTTATATTGAATATCAGTGGTGATAGTGGACAGCCTTGCTTTGTTCCTGATCTTAGAAGCTTTTTAGTTTTTCACCATAGGTATAATGTTGGCTGAAGGTTTGTCATATATGGCCTTTATTATGTTAAGATATTTTCCTTCTATACTTCTTTTGTTAAGTGCTTTGATCATAAATGGATGCTGAATCTTGTTGAATGAAGGCTTTTTCTGCATCTATTGATATGATCATATAATTCTTATTTCTTAATTTGTTTATGTGATGTATCACATTAATCAATTTGCATGTGTTGAACCATCCTTTTGCCCCTGGGATGAAACCCACTTGATCGTGGTGTATACTCTTTTCAATATATTGCTGTATTCAGTTTGCTAGTGTCTTATTTAGGATTTTTGTCTCTGATTTCATGAGAGATATTGTTCTTTAGTTTCCTTTTTTGTGTGTTATTTTTATCATGGTTTGGTATCAGAGTAATATTGGCTCATAAAATGAGTTGGGAAGTATTGCCTCCTGTTCAATCTTTTGGAAGACTTTGAGGAGAATCAGTATTAAATCTTTAAATGTTTTGTAGAATTCACTGGTGAAGCCATCTGGTCCTGGACTTTTACTTTTTGATAGGATTTTGATGATTATTTCAATTTCCATACTGCTGATCAGTCTATTTAGATTTTTCTGTTCTTGATTCAGTCTAAGAAGGTTGTGTTTTACTGAATACTGGTCCATTTCTTCTAAGTTATTACATTTGGTGTTATATACTTTTTCATAGTATTCTTGCATGATACTTTGTATTTCTGTGATATCATTCATAATTTCCCCTATTTCATCTCTGATTTTGTTTATTTGTCTCCTTTCTCTTTTCTCTTTAGTGAGTCTAACCAAAGGTTTGTCAATTTTATCAACATTCTCAAAGAACCAGCTCTTCATTGCATTTATTTTTTCTATTGTCCCTTTGTTTTAAATTTCATTTATTTCTGCTCTAATTTGATTATTTTTTTTCCTTCTACTAACTTTGGGCTTCATGTGTTCCTCCTTTTCTAGTTTTTTTAAGGTGAAGTGTTAGGTTGTTTATTTGGGCTCATTCTTGTTTCTGGAGGTAGGCCTGTAATGACATGAACTTTCCTCCTATGACTGCTTTTGCTGTGTCCCAAAAGTTTTGATATGTTGTACTATCATTATCATTCATTTCTATGTATCTCTTGATCTCTCTTTTTACTTCTTCCCTGACCCAGTCATTCTCCAGTAGCATGTTGTTTAATCTCCATGTATTTGTGGTTCTTCCTGTTTATTTCTGCAGTTGATCTCCAGTTTCAGAGCATTATGATCAGATAATATAATTGGTATGATTTCCACCCTCTTATATTTGTTGAGTCTATCCCTGTGTCCTAGTGTGTGGTCGATTCTTGAGAATGTTCCATGTGCACTAGAGAAAAAGTTATTAGCAGCTATTTTAGGATGAAAGGCTATGTAAATGTCAATTAAGTCCAGTTGGACTAATGTGTCATTTATTGTTGTTATTTCCTTATTGATTTTCTGTTTGGATGATCTGTCTATATCTGACAGTGGAGTATTTAGGTCTCCTACTACAATATTGTTTTACACCGTTTCTCTCTTTAGTCCTGTTACTAATTGCTTTACATAATTCACGGCTCCCTGATTGGGAGCATAGATATTAATAAGTGTTATGTCTTCTTAGTGCATGATTCCCATTATCATTATGAAGTGTCTCTCAGAATCTTTCTTTACTTTTTTTTTATTTTGAAGTCTATCTCTTTTGATAATTGTAGTGCTACTCCCACTTTTCTCTGAATGCCATTTGCTTGAAATATCATTTTCCACCCTTTCACTTTGAGTCTATATTTGTCTTTGGAGATGAGAAGTCTCTCCTGGAGGCAGCATATGGTTGGATTTTGTTTTTTGATCCATTCTGCAACTCTGTGCCTTTTTATTGGTGAGTTCAGTCCATGTACATTTATGGTGATTATGGAAATATGAGGTCTTATTATAGCCATTTTATGTTTTGCTTTCTGGTAGCTCGGTGTTTCCTTTGCTTCCTTCTCTACGTGTTTCTGTTTTCTTTATTTCGTTTGGCTTCTGTGGGTTTTGTCTGATTATTTTTGTTTCATGTTATATATTTCAGTTCTGAATCTTTGTTGTGTGGTTACAATTATGAATATGTTAAGGATATTTATATACATACAAGTTCTATTTTTTCTGCACATGCCTTATCTCCATTCCCCTTTGCATATTTGATCTTTGAATCCTCCCTTTTTCAGGCATTGTTGTCTCAATTTGTCCCTATGTATGCCAAACGTTCATTACTATCTTGTTATAACAATTCACTTCTTATTATTTAAGCTATAATGCCCTGCTCTTAATAATGTTTGCACCCCTCTGCTTCTATTTGCCTGATAGTCACTTTACTCCTAATTATGTATTTTTGTTGTTGTTGTTGTTGTTGTTGTTGTTGTTGTTGTTTTGTTCTAGGTGAGCTGACCACTTTCAGTATTTCCTGTAGTGCAGGCCTCATATTAGAGAAGTTCCTAAATTTTTGTATGTCTGGAAAGGTCTTTATTTCTCTTTCATTTCTAAAGGAAAGCTTAGCTGGATACATTATTTTAGACTGGTAATTCCTTTCACCTAGTAGTTTAAATATTTGATTCCATTCTTGTCTGGCTTGTAAGGTTTGCACTGAGAAGTCCAAGGATAATGTAATGGGTTTACCTTTATAAGTTACCATTTTTTTTCTCCCTGGCTGCCATGAGAATTCTATCTTTGTCATTGATTTTTGATTACTTTAATACAATGTGTCTTGGTGAAGTCCTTTTTGTGTTGAGATAATTGAGTGTTCTGTTGATTTCTTGATTTCCAAACTCTAGCCCATTTTATATATTTGGAAATTCTCATTCACTATTTGTCTGAAAATGCTTTCTAGTCCCTGCTTCTTTTCTCCACCACCCCATTATTCTTATGTTTCCTCTCTTGATGCTATCAGACAGTTCTTGCATTTTTTTTTCATTATTTTTCATTCTTCAATTTCTCTCTTCTTCCTTCTGATTAATTTCTAGATTTCTGTCTTCAATATCACTGATCCTTTCCTCCATTTGGTTGACTCTATTTCTCAAGCTTGCTATTTCGTATTTCAGTTCTTGCAGTGTTTTTTTTTTTTAATTTCTAGAAGACATATTCTGTTCTTTTTGAGGGTTTCAATCTCCTTGCTCTGTCAATCTAGTTTTTTTTTTTTTTTTTAATTTCTGAAATTGTTGATATGACTCATTTCGGAACTCATTGAATGTTTTTCAGAGGTACCATCCTGAATTCTCTGTCATTTATGTTGCATATTTCTATTTCGGTAAGCTTATTTTCTGAAGATTTTTCTCTTTCTTTCTGAGATGCCTTGAAACCTTGGTTGGTCATGGTGTTTAATGGACTATTTCTCTGCCTTGGCATTAATGGAAGTGCATTCTGCTGTTTTTCCAAAAATAAGATTTATTATATAAAGATCTCTCTTTAACCTGTTGCTAAGAAGGTGCTTTTCTTTTAGTTTCCAGTAGTTGACCTCTATGCCTTTTGGATCCCTGCTTTACATAAAGCCTTAAAATACCTTCTTTAAAATTTTTCTTGCAAATATTTAATCATGCTCACTACCCTAAGTTTCAGTCACTATCAGTGTCAGTGACAGTCTCAGCAGCATTTGCTAAGATTCCCCTGGGTCTCTGAGGTGATTGTTCTCAGAGAGTATTGGGAAGAGGCCCTCTGGGTTGGGAGTCGGAGGCTGAGGCTCCACCTTGATTTTGCAGCTGGGGCCAGTGAAAATCAAATGTCATTTCTCTGTGGTCCCATCCCACTTCTCTGTCTTCTGTCCCGATGACTAGGCCCTTCTGCCCAGTGTGGATTGCTCATAGCAGTCCCAGGCAGGGCTTTTCAGGGATGTTTCCTCACCTTCACCCCTCTCTCTCCTCCTGCAGGGAGCTCCCAAGGCTGCAAGAGGCAGCTTCTTTATTTCTCCCAGTCCACCACCCAACACCCGGTGTTCTAACTTGTCATAGCTCTTATGCACTGATCCCACACTCAGACATGCTGGTGTGCAGTTTGGATGTTTTTTTGTTGTGTTTAAATGTTCAGCTTATTGTTATTTCAAGGGTAGAGATCTGGGGACGTCTTTCACTCTGCCATGTTTCCACCATGTATCTTTCAAAAAACAGATCTTAGTTTATTGATTTTTCTCTATGGGTTTTCTCATCTCTATTTCATTTATTTCCTCTTTGATCTTTACTATTTCTTTTCTTCTGTTAACTTTGGGCTTATATTTTTTCCTAGTTCCTGAATTCTACACATAAGTTGTTTATATATTTGTTTTTGCTTAATATACCTATTTATCACTATAAACTTTCTTGTTAGAACTACTTTCATAGTTTCCCATATGTTTTGATATGTTGTTTTCATTTTCATTTTTATCAAGATAATTTTTGATTTCCTTTTGAATTTCTACTTTCTACCATTATTTTTGTTTTAATATGTGTTGTTTATTTCCACATGTTTGTGAATTTTCCATGTTTCCTCCTTCTATTCATTTCTAGTTTTATGTACTTGTGGTCATATGGTAAGACTGGCTTTGTAATCTAACATGGGATCTATCTAGGAGAAAGTTCTGTGTGTGTTTGAGAAGAATGTGCATTCATCCGCTATTGATTGGAATTTTTTATTAAATGTTTGTTAGGTCCTTTTGGCCTAAAGTATTGTTTTAGTCCATTGTTTCCTTGTTGATTTTCTCTCTTTTTAAAAGTGAAGTATTGATGCCCCCTACCATCAATGTATTAGTTTCTCGTTCTCCCTTCGGGTCTGTTAGTAAATGATTAATACATGTAAGAACTCCAATGTGGCTATACATCAATTTACACTTGTTATATCTTTTTGATAAACTGAAAACTTTATCATTGCATAATGGCCTTATTTGTTTCTTGGTCTCCTTTTTGAACTTAGTCTATTTTGTCTGATGTAAGTACAGCTATCCCTGCTTTCTTTTGGTTTTCACTTTTGTGGAATATATTTTTCTTTCCCTTCACTTTGAGCCCATGTGTCCTTAAAGCTGAAGTAAGTCTCCTGTAGGCAGCATATGTTGAGGACTGTTTCATTTTGAATCAATTCATTCACTTTATGTATTTAAATTGGAGGATTCAATCCATTTATATTTAGAGTAATTATTGATATAGAGGACTTACTAAGGTCATCTTATTAAGTGTTGTCTGGCTGATGCTTAGTTCTCACATTCTGCTCTTCCTCTTTTTCTGCCTTTCATTGTGAATTAATGATTTTCCATAGTGGTGTACCTTGCTCTTATCTTTATCTGTTGTGAATCTACAGTAGGTTTTTCTTTAGTATTTGCCATGAAGCTTACATAAAACTTCTGAAACATACAAGATGATATTTTACACTCTTTTTAAAATTTTATTTTATTATTAGTTTCAAGTATACAGGACATTGGCTACACATTTATATAGTTTATAAGATGATCCCTTGATTGCCTTTTCTTTCCTCTGGCTCTACACCTGGCCATTAAATTAATACTGACTGTATTCCACATGCCATGTTCCCCATCCCCATGGGGAGTTATTTTGTACTACTATTTTGTACTTCTTTAACCCTTCACCCCTTTCTCCCAGTTCCCCAATCCCCCTCCCCTCTGGCTGTCACCAGATTCCCCTGTATATTTGTGAGTCTGTTCTTGATTAATTTGTAATTTTTGTTCCTTAGATTCTGCATATAAGTGGAAGCATATGGTACTTATCTTTCTCTGTCAGACTTATTTCACTCAGCATAATAACCTCTAGGTCTATTCATGTTGTTGCAAATGGTAGGATTTCATTTTTTATGGCTGAGTCATATTCCATCATATATATGAACCATAACTTCTTTATCCAATTGTCTGTTGATGAGCATTTAGGTTGCTTCCATATTTTGACTATTGTAAATTGTGCTGCCATAAACAGAGGGGTGCATAGAACTTTACGAATTATTGCTTTGGTTTTCTTTGGATAAATACCCAGAAGTACAAAAGCTGGCCAAAAGGTAGATCTATTTTTAACTTTTTGTGGAAACTCTGGACTGTTTTCCATAGTGGCTGTACCAATTCATAATCCCACCAACAGTGTATGAGGGTTACCTTTTCTCTACATCCTCACCAACATTTGTTGATTTTTGATTTATTGATGATAGCCATTCTAACAGATGTGAAGTAATATCTCATTGAGGTTTTAATTTGCATTTCTCTGATGATCAGTGACCTTGAGCATCTTTTTATGTTTCTATTGGCCATCTGTATTTTCTCTTTGGAGAAATATCTATTCAGATCCTTCGCCCATTTTTTAATAGGATTGTTTTGTTGTTGTTGTTGTTGTTTATGAGTTCTTTATATAATTTGCATATTAACCTCTTATCAGATGTATCATGAGTGAAGTTGGTTGTCTTTTGTTTTTGTTGATAGTTTCCTTTGCCGTGCAAAAACATTTTAGTTTTATATAGTCTCATTTGTTTATTTTTTCATTTGTTTCCTTTGCTGGGGAGATATATCTGAAAAGAAATTATTAGTAGAATATCAGAAAAATTACTGCCTATGTTTTCTCTTAGAAATTTTTTTTGGTTTCAGGTCTTACATTTAAGTTTTTAATCCATTTTAGTCTATTCTTGTATATGATGTAAGAAGGTGGTCCAGTTTATTTTTTTGCATGTATTTGTCCAATTTTTCCCAACAACATTTACTGAAGAGACTGTCTTTACCCCACTGTATATTCTTGCCTCTTTTGTTATAGAAAAAAATGACCATATAGGTGTAGATTTATTTCTGGGCTCTCTGTTCTGTTCCATTGTTCAATGTATCTGTTTTTATGCAAGTACCATGGTGTTTTGATTACTGTAGACTTGTAGTATAGTTTAATATCAGGTAGTATGATACCTCTAACTTTGTTCTTCTTTCTCAGAAGAACATTGCTGAGGGTATTCGTGGCCTTTTATGGTTCCATATAAATTTTAGGATTGTTTGTTCTATCTCTCTGAAAAATGCCATTGGTATTTTGATAGGGATTGTATTGAATCTATAGATTACTTTAGGTAGTGTGGCCATTTCAATGATGTTGATTCTTACTACCCATGAACATGGTACATGCTTCCATTTATTTGTATCTTCTACAGTTTCTTTTTACAATTACTTATAATTTTCTGAGAAGTTCTTTTACCTCCTTGGTTAATTTGATTCCCAGGTATTTCATTGTTCTTGATGCCATTATAAATAGGACAGTTTTATTAATTTTCCTTTCTGAAAGTTAATTATTGCTGTATAGAAATACCACTGACTTCTGAAAATTAATTTTGTAACCTGCTACATTATTGAATTCATTGATCAGTTCTAACAGTTTTTGGGTGGAATCTTTAGGGTTCTCTAGATATAGTATCATGTTATCTGCAAATTAAAAGAATTTTAATTCTTCCTATTCAATTTGGATACCTTTTCTTTCTCTTTCTTATCTTATTGCTGTGGCTAAGACTTCCAGTACAATGTGGAAGAAGTATGGTGGAAGAGAGCATCCTATTTTGTTCCTGATCTTAAGGAATATGCTTTTAGCCTTTCCCCATTGAGTATGATGTTACCTGTAAGTTTGTCCTATATGGTCTTTATTATGTTCATATATGTTTCTTCTATTCCCACTTTGCCAAGAGTTTTTATCATACATGGATGCTGGATTATGTTGAATGCTTTTTCTGCATCTATTGATATGATCATATGATTTTTATCTTTCAATTTGTTAATGTGGTCTTTCACATTAATTATTTTGCAGATATTGTACCAATTTTGCATCTCAGAGATAAATTCAGCTTCACCATGGTGTATGATATTTTTAATGTATTGTTGAATTCGGTTTGCTAATATTTTGTTGAGGATTTTTGCATCAAGTTCATAAGAGATATTGGCCTATAGTTTTCTTTTTTTGTAATGTCTTTTTCTGATTTTGGCACCAAGGCAATGATGGCCTCATAAAAGGAGTTAGAGAACCTTTCCTCTTCTTGAATTTTTTGTAGTAGTTTGAGAAGAACAGGTGTTCATGTACTTTAAACTCAACAATTTAACTTCAATTGCATACAAAATCTCTACACTTTTACTCCACCTTTTCTTTTTAATGATAACATTTAGCTTTTTATATATTGCATTTTTATGAACAAATTGTTTTTATAGTTATTTTGAAACTATTTTTTAATACTTTATACTGGAATTAAGAGGTTAACCCTCTATAATATTACCGTATTAGAGTGTTCTGAATTTAACTATATACTTTTACATTATATTGTATATTTTTATGTTTTCATGTTACTAGTTAGAGTCTTTCCACTTCAGCTTGAAAAACTCTGGCAGCATTTCTTGTAAGGCAGGTCTAGCAGTAATGGATTCCCTCATGTTTTTTTTTTTTTTTTTTTTGGTGGGGGGGTGTTGTATATTTCCACTTTTGTAGTATAGCTTTGCTGGGATAATGTCAGTTGGTAGTTTTTTAATTCAGCACTTTAAGTACACCATCCCATTCTTTCCTGGCATGTAAGATTTCTGCTGAGAAATCTACTCATAGCCTTATTGTGGTTACCTTGTATGTTACAATCTTTCTCTCTTGGTTCTTGTAAAATTATCCATATTTGAATTTTGTCAGTTTTCTTAGATTATGTCTTGGGGAGGATCTCTTTATGTTGATTTTGTGTGGTGACCTATGTTCTTCATGAACTTTTTCTTTCAAATCTGTCCCTAGTTTTGAGAAGTCCCCAGCCATTATTTATTTTATAGTCTTTGGTCCATTTCTCTTTTTTCAATCAGTAACTCCAATAATTTGCAAATTAGTCTTTTTGATGGTATCCCATAGATCATAGACTTTCCTCGCTATTTTTTATTCTTTTCCCCTTGTTTTCCTGGCTAGATAATGTTAAGGTTCCTGTCTTGAAGCTCTGATTATTTCTTCTGCTTAATCAAGTTTGCTATCAATAATCTCTGTTGCATTTTTTTTCATTTTATTCATTGTATCCTCCCACTCCAGAATTTCAGATTTTTTTATGATGTCTTTCTCCCCATTAAACATCTCCTTTTGTTTTTGTATTGATTTTCTTATTTTGTTGAATTGTCATCCTGCCTTTTCTTGTTGTTCATTGAGTTTCCTTAAAAAAAATTTATTTTGAATTCTTTGGTAAATTGGGTTCAGCTACTGGAAGATAATTGTGATCCTTTGGTTGGTGTCACGTTTTCTTGATTTTTCCTCTTCCTTGGCTTTTGCACTGCTGTCTGCTTCTTTGAAAAAGTGGTTTCTTCCTCCAGTCTTAATATCTTTAAGGGAAAAATACCTTTCAGCAACTCTGCTAGAGATTCTGAGGTTTTCTTAGGCCTTTTATGGCCATACCTGCTTCATGCTTCTTGCTCCCTCATGTGACGACATTCTTAAGCTTGTATACCTTCTCTGGATCCTATAATATACTAGATCAAATGTAAATATAGCCTCTTATTTTTCCAAAGGTGGTGTTACAGCTCAAGTTTGTGGTCTCTCCCTGGCCCACAGATTCAGCCAACTTTCTGTGTGTCCTTACTGGATGTCTACAAATGCTCTCTTGAGCTATTGTAGAGAGTGCACAACAGTGAGCTGGCCACGGGTTAGAAATGTGTGTAAATGAGGAACATGAAGCATTGTGGGTACCCATTGGCCTATTGGGGGAAATCTGTAGATGAAGCGTTTTCAGAGTTTTATGGGTGGGCTTCTGATGGAATCCTTGATGTAGTTAAGATATGCATTTCTTTAATCCCCTTAAAGAGTCATAACTTCCACTCTTCCAGGAAATTTCTGACTCCCCCTCTCTCCCAGTCATGGTGCTCTCAATTTAGTACTCTGGATATGGTAAGAGAGAAGTAATCCTTTTTGGCAGTGTCCCACACAACTGAAGAAGCCAGGTGCTGACTCACACACACTTTCTTTGCCACATGGGATAAATTAGAATTCGAAGATCTTTTTGACTCTTACCTATGCCACTTTGGTGGTTGGGTAACATGGATACAGTAGAACTCTTCCTCTTACCCACTCCAGTGAGTCTAAACTTACATTTTTTCCCAACAGAGTGCTGGAAATTTTCCTCTGGAAACATGTGCTTCCACAATAGCTTTCTTGTCCATAAGTGATTATATAATTTAGTGTTCTCCAGGGTTTCCCTGATGGTAACTGAGAGGGACTGGAGCTGGTTCATGAGGCTCTGCAGGGTCCGCAGCCAGTACTGAGGTCTATTTGCCTATTAACTGACAAACAGGTAGATGAGACTCCTGCTGGGTTCTTAGGTGAATGGTGCTAGTTCCCATAGCTCCTCAAAGGCATTTTGTCTATAAAAGAATGCTGAATTTTAGTGCTTGTGTGGGGAGAAAGACAAAACATGGAATGTTTTACACCTCTATGATGCTGATATTATTTCTCACCTAGATGTCGTTTAATCTGTAATAGTCCTGCTTATCATTCACTGATTTTTTTTGAATTTTTATTAATATTTTCCTACCAAACACCTCGGTCATTATTTCTTCAAATACTTTCCTGCCCAATGCTATCTTATCTCACTTTCTGAGACTCCAGTTGCAAATATATTGCCATTTCTGCTGTTTTTTTTTCTTAGTCTTTAATTATATTATTGAATTTTCACCAGTCTTTTTTTAATGTCTTGTTATTTATCACATGGAAACCTTCTAGGTATTGAAATAAGAGGCCTAAATGTTTTTCAAAGTCCTGTAATTGATAAGACTTGAACTCCAAATTTTGTGTCCCAGAAACAAGCAAGTTGCCATAATCAATGTTTTTCAACTGCTACTTTCTTCTGAGCTTCTTGAAGTCTTATAATTGTAATGCCAGGTTTAGGAGTCAGCCACAGATTTGAGCAGAATTTGTTACATATATTTTGGGTTTTCTTTCTCTGTGCCACCTATTTTCCAGGATTTTTTGATTTTCAGATGTTCCAGAATCCACCTAATAGACTCTGAATTTTATTTCTTCTGTTCAGTGATACTGTCACTTTTATTTTTGGCTTTCTTTTTCCATGCACCTCCTGACTTGAGAAATGTAGTCAGTGGGAAAGTGTTATAAACATGGTGCTCATCTGGATTGCATTTCTTCTTTCAGTAATAGGTTCTCTCCAATTTTTGTCTGCTTTTGGTTTTTCCAGATCACTCAAATTATTGTTTTAGTATGTATTTAGCTCATGGTTTCTAATTGGTCTTGGCTAGTTGGGTAACCGATACAAGCTACTCAGCCATGTACAGAGATGAACTAAAGTATTTTTAAATTAATTTTCTTTGACTCCAGAAAAGAAAGCAAGTTTATTGCTTTATAATCTAGTAATTTTCTCACGATTTTATATTGTCTACAAAGTCTGTGCAATATTATTTTCTTTAATGTTAATTATAACATTATTTTATTTACTGTTGACTATATTACTAATTTCACTAGTCTTTAATGAACCCTTTCCATATGGATAGCCACATATTTTAAATTAATAAGCTAATATTTATTGGAAACACAACATGGCAGCACTGTGCTGAATACCTTACAAATATTATATATGTTAATCTTCAGAGCATTCCTAGAGGAAATATTTTCCTCCAGTTTACAGTTGGGGACACAGAGTCATTAGGTACTTGCACAAGGTTGAGGAACTGGGGATTAAATAAAAAGTCTGACTCCGGATTCTATACTTCTAATCTCTGTCCTGCTGTGGCTATATATGTCTCTCTGTTCTATATACACAAAATCTTCATCATTCATTTTTCCATTCACAAAGTCAAGTTTAGGTAGCTTTGCAAAACCAGTTTAAACTTAGCCATTCTGAATATATTACACTTATGAGGGTATACGATAACTTTTGGGCTTACTTTTCCTATAATTTCTGCTCAGCTTCCATCTAGCCTTCATGTTTAACAATTTTTCCTGAAGCTGCTCATGCTGAGTCTTTAATTCAAAATAATTGCTGCAGAGTCAGGGACCTTAGCAGATGTCTCTACAAGACACCTTTGGCATCTTTCATTCTCAGTGCCAAAACTTTGATTGTAAGATAATTTTTATGAGTCTGTCAGAACCCAAGACCACTGAAAAATTTACTACTTTGCTCTCCTTTTACCTCTAGATTTTGCAAGGGCTATAAAATACAGAGAAGTACAATTTTGTGCTAGTTTTAAGTATGTCATTAAAAGAAATGTGCATATGTGGAAAGGAATAGAAAATAGCTGAATACATAATCTACTAAGTCTATTTTAAATCACAATACTCAGTGAGAAACCACTTTACTTAAAAAATGCTACCATTCAAATACAGTTCTTGCTCTTAAAACATTATAAACTTCATATAATGATAGTCAATTCTTTTATTTACTCCAGTTCTTTTGGTAGTATTTTCAAAGAATGTTCTTATTTATTTATTTATGCCGCCTACACAGAATTGAAACTATAGAAGTTTTAGGAACCAAATGAGCATTGTTGAACCTTTGTGTCTTTGATAACATTTAGTAATAGCATGGATTAATAAACATCATGAACATAATTCTTGTAAAGATTCTTATTCAGAAACTTTGGAATAAAATTCTTCACCCATAAAATACAAGTAGTTCTCTGTGCAATTTTCAAATATCACTCCTTCAGGCCTCTATTCCTTGGTCAAAAGTAATGTTATCATTTCTGGATTATGACTAAATTGGCTCCCTTTAAAACATTTGTGGTATTTAGAGATTAGCCTTTGTCAGGATGTCAAGTTGCAATGATGATTAATGCCATTTAAATGTTCAGCAAATATGAATCTTACTCTATACAATCAGATATGCAATAAATATATTTTCTTTAGTTGCTTAAAAATAACCTGACTCTGAGTCTTAATTCCACCAGGTTCACAGAATTTTCTTTCTAATCCATTACCGAGGCCACTTTACCTTCTCCACCCCATTAGGGCAGTTGAATACAGAAGCTCACATTATGTGCAGAAAAGAGGGGGAAAGACATTTAATTTCTAGCCCATAATAGTTGCTAATGACAGACTCAGTGCAGTGTCTCTTGGAATCTGATATCTCCCTGCATTTTAATCTCTGTCATTTAACCACTTTTAGCAACATACAAAAGTAAACAAACTAACAAATAAACAAAAAACCCTGGTTTCTCAGGCTTTTCTGCTTTTGTATTACTTGACTATACTAGAGAACAGCTTCACACAATAATTAAGAACCTTGGCTCAAAACGTGTATATAAATTTATAAAACTATTTGTGATTTTTGGTAACTGGCCTTGAGTAACATATGTGTATGACTTTGGATAAGTGAACTTGGGTAAAAGAATGTGTGTTTTCAAATAACAATAAATTATGAAGTTTAGGTAAATAGTAATGCAAGATAATTAGAATAGTGTCTGGTATATGTATTCGATTGATGTTAGCAATTTTTATAATTATTGGTGCTTAAAATTGAAAGGAAATAAAAAGAAAATTTAGTAGAATAATAAGATATTAATGTCTTAAAAACAATTTTGAATAAAATTTAATCAAGTAGATACCATACCATTAACATGATAGTTTTACACTTTTGACAGAACAATCCTTAGGCAGGACCATTTAGAAAGTGACTAAATAGATCACATTTATCCAAGCCAATCAGATCATCTCACAAGCTATTGTAATCAATAAGTGAAGTGTCTGCTCCATAAGCAATATCTCACACACCTGATAACTTGACCCTGAACTATTGCCTGGTTTTTATGAGAGGATATCCCTCTCCCTTGCACAAGTAGGTGAAATCACCTATAAAGACCTATGTGAAACAAACTTGCAACTTAATAAATCCCATGACAAAAGAAACCTACCTTATCGTATTTATCCTATTCTAGGCTCAATTGGGGTTGTCATTTTGATTCACCTACAAAAATGAAGCAAATACTAGGTTCCCCTGCCCATTGACATTTAATGTATTTGATGAGTAGTAAGTTGGGCACTCTGAACAGCTATTCATTTATTTCTAATGTAATCTTTAAAAGATTGAAATAGGAAACTCTCTGGAATATTATTACTGACATTTCTCAAAATCTTCATGGACAGTTTCTTTATAAATCACATTAAGGGTTTTCTTTGGAAAACACCACATTCAAATTCAAAAATTGTAATAAATAGCTTTTATCTCAGAAAGCTTTTTTTTTCCCCCCCATGAAACTCATAGAGAAACAACATGGCATTTCTTAGTCCTGTAGTTGGTTTTGGCTGCAAATTTTCAACATAGTTCCTAGAGTACAAAAGAGAAAGAAACAATATAAAATGAAAAGAATAAACATATTAAACCTCTATGTTCACTGGCTTGCTAAACGTCAAACACATAAATAAAAACAATAGAATGCTCTCAGCTATCTTGATCAAATGAATTAATGAGCCTCCTCTGAAATCATTATTAACCCCATGATAGCTAGTTAATTAGAACAAAACCGAGTGAGCTAATAATAACTGCTCCAGCAGAATTTCTTGAAGGGAAATTTTCCTGCAGAGAAACAAAAATATAGTAATTATTTTCGTGTTAGCTATTATTATAATGTAATCTCAAGTTTCAGGATCAAGAAGGTGGATCCTCAACAAAGTTCTTTTCACCTATTAGAGTGTATTGAAAGAAATAAGTATTTTGCCTAGGAAAAGAGCTTGACTGAAAAGTTTCCAAAGCAATTTTTCCATCTACATGACAAATTTAAATAAACAATCAAATAAACAAACAAACAAAAAAAACATTTGAGTGACAAAGTTAAGAGTTAAAGTCAAAACATAGAAATATAATTGTGTCTATATCTGATTTAAAATGATTCATATATGAGACATTTTAATTAAGTTCATAAAATTTTTTTAAAGATTGATCTTCTTTTAATTGGGAACAATGTTGAATAGAAATGGAAAACATGGCCATATTTTTATTGTTACTGATCTTAGGGTAAAAGCATTCCATCTTTTACCATTTAAGTATAATATTAGCTGTGGATTTGCTGTTTTTTATATAAGATGCCCTTTAGGTTAAGGAAGTTAGTTCACTTCCTACTTCATGTGATGTTTTTATTATAAAAGGGTATAGGTTTTGTCAACTGTGTGGTTTTTTGTCTGTGTGTGTGTGTGTGTGTGTGTGTGTGTGTGTGAGGATTGTATGTTTTTTTCCTTAATTCTACTGAAATGATGTATTGATGGCTTTTCATAAGTTAAACCAAACATGCATTCCTGTGATAACTCCCTCTTGATAATGGTGTATAATACTTTCTACATATTCTGTTTGTTTTCTTAATGTTTTTTTGAGGATATTTGCATTTTTACTTATAAAAAGTATTTTTCTTCAGTTTAATTTTTTTTTGTGATGTCTTTGGCTTTTATACTATGGAAATACTGGCTTCAAAGAATAAAATGCAAAGTGTCCTTTTCTATTTTTTTTTTAGAATTGTTTGTGAAGAGTATTTTTTTGAGATATAATTGGCATAAACATTATTTTAGTTTAGGTATACAATATAATGATTCAATATTTGTACACGTTATGAAATGATCGCCAAAAAGTTTAGTTAGTATCCATTATCACACTTATTTGCAATTTTCTCCTTGCGATGAGAAATTTTAAGATGTATCCTCTTAGCAATTTTCAACTACATATTATTATTATGGTGACTATAATCACCATACTGTACATTACATCTTTGGGATGAATTATATAACTGAAAGTTTGTACCTTTTGACCATCTTTACCAATTTTGTCCCCCACTCCCAACAACCATCAATTTTCTGTACCTATGAGCCAGCTATTTTTTAGATTTCACATATAAGTGAGATCATACTCTATTTGTCCTTCTCTGTCTTAATTTCCTTAATCTCTCTGACTTAATTTACTTAGCATAATACCTTGAAGTCCATTCATGTTGTCACATATGTCAGGATTTCATTCCTTTTAATGGCTCAATGATATTTTTCATTCTTTTTATGGTTGAATAATATTTCATCACACACATATGTGTGTGTATGTGTATTTTTTCTTTATTCATCCATCGATGGACACAGGTTGCTTCTATGTATTGGCTATTTACAAATATTGCTGCAATGAACATGAGGGTGCATATATATTTTTGAGTTAGTGTTTTCATTTTTAAAATATAAATACTCAGAAGTAGAATTACTGTATCATATAGTAGTTCTATTTTTAAATTTTTGAAGAACCTTCATACTGTTTAACATAATGGCTATACCAAATTGCATTCCCACCAATAGTACGTAAGCATTCCTTTTTTTCCACATTCTCACATTTATTTTTTTGTCTTTTTGATAATAGCTATTTTAACAGTTGTGAGGTGATATCTTATGGCTTTGATTTTGAATTTCCCTAATGATTAGTTATGTTGAGCACATTTTTATGTATCTGTTGGCCATCTGTACATCATCTTTGGAAAACTGTCTATTCAGACTTACTATCCATTTTTAATCAAAATGTTTTCTTCTTGCTATTGAATTGTATATAAGTACTTATATATTTTGGATATTAACCCCTTATCAGATATATAGTTTGCAAATATTTTCTCCTATTTCTTATTCTGTCTTTCATTTGTTGATGGTTTCCTTTGTTGGGCAGAAGCTTTTTAGTTTCATTTAGTCCAGCTTGTTCATTTTTGTTTTTGATACCTTGACCTTGGTGTCAAATACCCCCCACACCCCCACTCCAAATATTTACTAAGACTGATACCAAGCAAAATAATTGGTAAAAATGCTCCTTTAAATGTTAGAATTTACCAGTGAAGCCATCTGGGCCTGAACTTTCTTTGTCAGAAATTTAAAAAATACTAATTAAACTCTTCATTATTGTTCTATTTAGATTCTCTATTTTTCCATAGTAGATTTGGAACTTTGTGTCTTTCTAGAAATTTTTCTATTTCTCCTGAGTTATCTCATCAGTTGACATACAGTTGTTCATAATATTCCCTTATATTTTTAAGCATTATTGAGGCTTAAGTGACAAAAAATACACTGTGTTTTTAATTGCCTGTCATTTCCAAACCCATTCTTTTAAATTTAATTTATTTGGATTATATTGGTTGTTAAAATTATGTAATTTTCAAGTGTATAATTCAATAATACATCATCTGTATATTGTACTGTGTGTTCACCACCCAAAGTTAAATCTCTGTCCCTATATATTTGACCTCCTTTATTCTTATTTACTTCCACCATTCCCCATTCACTCTAGTAACCACAAAACTGTTGTCTGTATCTATGAGTTTTTGTTTGTCTCTCATTTGTTTCTTGCTTTCAGTTTTATATCCCAAATATGAGTGAAATTATATAGTCCTCAACTTCTATCTGACTTATTTCACTTAGCATGATATTCACAAGATCCATCCACATTATTGCAAGTAGCAGTATTTCATCTCTCCTTATGGCTGAGTAATATTCCATTGTATATATTTACCACCACTTCTTTATCCAATCATCTATTGTAAGACACTTCAGTTTCTTCCCTGTCATGGCCACCGTGAATAATGCTGCTGTGAACATCAATGTACAGATACCTTTTTAGATATGAGTTTTCAAGTCTTTGGGGTAAATATCCAGTAGAGTGGTTGCTGGATCACACAGTAGATCAATTCTTAATTTTTTGAAGAACCTCCATACTGTTTTCCATAGTGACTGTACCAATTTGCAGTCCCACCAGCAGTGTATGAGGGTTCCTTTTTCTCCACATCCTCTCCAACACTTGTTATTACTTGTCCTGTTGATAACAGCTATAACAGGTGTGAGATGGTATCTCATTGTGGTTTTGGTTTGTATTTCCCTGATAGCTAGCGATGTTGAACATCTTTTCATATGTTTTTGGCCATTTGTATGTCTTCTTTTGAGAAGCGTCTGTTCAGGTCCTCTGCCCATTTTTTGGTTGGATTTTTTTTGTTATTAAATTGTAAGATTTCTAGATTTCTTTAAATATTTTGGGTATTAGCTTCTTATTGAAGGTGTTGTTTGATATATCCTCTCCCATTCAGTTGGTTGTTTCTTTGTTTTGTTGATGGATTCTTTTCTGTGCAGAAGCTTTTTAGTTTCACACAGTCCCATTCATTTATTTTTACTTTTACTTTCCATGGCTTTGAGTTCAAATTCATAAAATCCTCTCTAAATCCAAGGTCCATGAGTTTAGTATCTATGCCTCTTCTAAGCAACTTATTGTTTCAGGTTTTATATTTAAGCTTTTGATCCATTTTGATTGAATTTTAATGTATGGTGACAGTGTAGTTCCATTATTTTGCATGTGGCTTTCCAGTTTTCCCAGCACCATTTATTGAAGAGGCTTTCCTTTCTTCACTGTATTTTTTTGGCTCCTTTGTAAAAAATTATTTGCTCATACATATGTGGGTCTATTTCTGAGCTCTCAGTTCTGTTCCACTGGTCCATGTGTTTTTTCTGCCATTATCATGCTATTTTGATAATTGTCATTTTGTAGCATAATTTGAAGTTATGCAGTGTGATAACTCCAACCTTGTTCTTTTTTTTCTCAAGATTGCTTTAGCTATTCAGGATCTTTTGTGCGCCCATACAAACTTGATGTTTTTTTTTTTTTATTCTAAATTTTAAAAGACATTGGGATTTTGATGCAGATTACATGAAATCTGTATATTGCTTTGGGTAATAAGGTCATTTTAACCATGTTGGTTCTTCCAATCCATAAACACTAAATATCTTTCCATTACTTCGTGTCTTCTTCAATTTTTTAAAATAATGTCTTACACTTTTCAGTGTATAGGTCCTCCACATTCATTCTTAGGTTTATTTCTAGGTATTTTACTCTTTTTTTTTTTTTTGCAACTGTGAAATATTTTTTTTTTCTTTTTCATTTTTTTTCTTGAAAACTTATTGTTAGAGTATAGGAATGCTATGGATTTTTGTACGTTGATTTTTATTCTGAACCTTTAATTTATTTGTTCATTGTTTCTAACAATTTTTGGTGGAGTCTTTAGAGTTTTCTATACAGAGAATCATATCATCTGCAGAAAGTGACAATTTGACTTTATTTCCAATTTAGATAGCTTTTATTTATTTCTTTTGCCTGATTGATAGCTAGGAATTTCAGCACTATATTTAATAAGAATGGTGATAGTGGACCATCTTGTCATGTTCCTTATCTTAAAGGAAAATCTTTTAGTTTTTCACCATTAAGTATAATGTTAGCTGAGGGTTTGTCTTATATAGTCTTTATTATGTTGAGGTACTTTCCTTCTATGCCTATTTAATAAGTGTTTTAATCATAAACATATTTTGTATCTCGTCAAATACTTTTTCTGCATCTATTAATATATTCATATGGTTTTTATCATTTATTTTGTTTACATGATGTATCACATTGATCGATTTGTATATGTTGAACCATCCTTGTGTCCTTGGAATGAACCCCACTTAACTGTGATGTATAAACTTTTTAATGTATTGTTATATTCGATTTGCTAATATTTTGATTTGGATTTTTACATTTGTATACTATTTATCCTTTATTTTGTTAATATGGTTTATCACATTCATCTTTTTGCATATGTTGAACCATCCTAGTGACCCTTGAATAAATTCTACTTGATGGTGATGAAAAATCTTTTTAATGTATTTTTTTATTTAATTTGCTAGCTTTTTGTTTAAGATTTTTACATCTGTAGTCATCAGAAATATTCGTCTGTAGTTTGTGTATGTGTGTGTGTTATCTTTACCAGCTTTATATAGTAGGATAATGTTGGCCTCATAAAATGACTTCAGAAGTATTGCCTCTTCTACAATTTTTGGAAGAGTTTGAGAAGAGCAGGTATTAAATATTCTTTGCATGTTTGGTAGAAATCACTAGTGAAGCCACCTGATCCTGGAATTTATATTTTGGGAGGTTTTTCATGATTGTTTCAATTTCCTTACTGTTGATTGGTCTATTTATATTTTTCACTGTCTCATGATTCAGCCTGGGAAGTTTGTGTATTTCTAAGAACTTGTCCATTTCTTCTGGGTTATTGAATTTGGTGGCACATAATGTTGTATGACACTTTGTATTTTGGTGGTATCTATCATAACTCCTCTTTCATTCCTGATTTTGTTTATTTGTGTCTTTCTTCTTTTTTCTTTATTGAGTCTAGCCAGGGGCTTGCCAATTTTATTAAACTTCTCAAAGAACCAGCTCTTTGTTGCATTGTTTTTCCTATTGTCCTTATGTTCTCAATTTCATTTAATTCTGCTCTAATTTTGATTATTTCCTTCCTTCTGCTAACTTTGAGCTTCATTTGTTCTTTTTCTAGTGTTTTATGATGCAAATTTAGGTTATTTATTTGGGATCTTTCTTATTTCTTGAGATAAGCCTGTAGTGATATGAACTTTCTTCTATTATCGTTTTTGCTGTGTCCTAAAAGTATTGATAAGTTGTATTTCATTCTCATTTGTTTCTATGTTTCTCTTGATTTCTCCTTTATTTCTTCTTTGACCCAGTCAATCTTTAGTAGTACGTTGTTTAATTCCCACATATTTGTGTTTTTTCTGCTTTCTTTTTGCAATTGATCTCCAGTTTCAAAACATTATGGTCAAAGAATATGGTTAATATGATTTCAATATTCTTAAATTTGTTGAGGCTAGTTTTATGTCAAAACATGTGATCTCTCCTTGAGAGGGTTTATATGTACTAGAGAAGAATATATAATCTGGTATTTTTGAATGAAAGGTTCTGTATGTATCAATTATGTTTAATTGGTCTCATGTGTCATTTAAGGTTAATATTTCCTCGATTTACTGTTTGGATGAGCTATCCATAGATGTCAGTGGGATTTTTAGGTCCCCTGCTATAATTATATTTTTTTCAGTTTTAATTTTTTATTTTGTTAGTAGTTGCTTTATATATTTTGGTGCTGCCTGATTGGGAGCATATATATTGATGATTTATGTCCTCTTGATGTATTTTCTCCTTTATAAGTATGCAGTGTCCATCATTGTCTCTCCTTACCTTTTTTATTTGAAGTTTATTTTGTCAGATATAGAAATGTTATACATGCTTTTCTCTGGTTGATATTTGCTTGGAGTATCATTTTTCACTTTTCCCTTCTAGTCTATATTTGTTTTTGTAGCTGAGATGTGTCTTTTGAAGGCATCATATGGTTAGGTCTTGTTTTTATATTTGAATCTGCTACTCTGCCTTTTTATTGGTGAGTTTAGTTCATTTACATTTACGGTGATTATTGATATATGAGGTTTTCTTATAGCTGTTTTATCTTATGTTTTCTGGTAGCTTAGTGTCTCCATTGTTTCTTTGTCCTTACGTTTCTGTTTGTTATTTTAGTTTAGTAATATTCTATGATTTTTCCCTCTGTTCCCTCTTTTGTATGTTATGTGTTTTAGTTCTGGAGTTTTGTATGTGTGTTTACCATTAAGTTTGTGTAAGTGTAAGTTTTAAATATTCAGTAGTCCTTTCCTTCTGCGTTTTTCTTATCCTTATTCCCCTTTACAAATTCAGACCTTTACTCCCTTCTCTTTTCTGTTTTTATTGTCTCAAATTATTCTCATTTATGCTGTTCATTTCTGAGTTACAGTAGCTATTGTTTTCTTCCCTTTTAAAAATATTTTCACGTCCTTTAATCATTATGTATTATTTAAGGTTATAATATACTATTCTAATAAGGGTTGCAATTTCCTGTTTCTGTCTGTCTTTTGGTCATCTTCCTCATAGTTTTTTTTTTTTTTTATTTCAGGCAGAATAACCTTCTTCAATACTTCCTGTAACGCATGACTTGTGGTGGAAAATTCTTTCAGCTTCTGTTTGACAAGAAAGGTCTTTATTTCTCCTTCATATATAACATAGAATTCTGCTGGTTATATTATTCTTGGCTGATAATTACTGTCTTTCAATAGTTTAAATATTTGATTCCAATCCCTCCTACCTTGTAGTGTTTCTGTTTAAAACATCCCATGATGGTCTAATGGGTTTTTCTTTATAGATTATTGTTTTCTTTTCTCTTGCTGCCTTGAAAATCCTTTATTTATCATTAGTTTTTGAAAATTTTAATATAATGTGCCTGGGAGAAGGCCTTTTTGGATAGAGATAATTTTGTGTTCTGTTTACTTTTTGGATTTGAGGATCCAATATTTTTTCATAGGTTTGAGAAGTTCTAATTGACTATTTGTTTGAATAAGATCTCTGTTCCCCCTCACTCTCTTCTCCTTCTGGCATGCCCATAAATCTTATATTGCTCTTTTTGATGGCATCAGATATTCTTGTAGAGTCCTTACATTTTTGTTTACTCTCAACTTTCTTCTTCCATCTATATCATTTCCATATTTCTATCTTTGATATCACTAATTCTTTTCTTTATCTTGCTAGCTCTATTTCCTAAGCTTGCTATTTCATTCTTCATCTTTTTTATTGAGTTATTTAGCTCCAGAAGTTCTATTTAGTTCTATTTAAATGTTTCAATCTCTTTGGTAGCATATTCTTTTTATTTATTTTATTTCTGAATTCATTATACTGCCTATCTGCTTATCTTGCATCTCGTTGAGATTTTTTTTTTCCAAAACTGCAATTTTGAAATCTCTGTCATTTAAATCACATATTCGAGTATTTTAAAGTTTATTTTCTGGAGATTTCTAATTCTTTTTCTCTGCTGCCTTGTTACCTTGGTTGTTCATGGTATTTGATGGATTATTTCTCTTCCTAGGCGTTTATGGGAATGAACTCTGCATCTTTAAATATATATATATATGTATATATATATATATATATATGTATATATATATGTGTGTGTGTGTGTGTGTGTGTGTGTGTGTACGTGTGTGTGTGTGTGTGTTAAGAGTGATCCTTCTTTAGCAGGTTGATAAAAAAGATTTTTATTTTATTTTACAGTAGGTGGTACACCAGCCTCCTGAGCTTCTCTGGCCTTCTGGATCTCTGCTGTGCGGCAAAAATAAAAGTTAAATAAATAAATAAATAAATAAATAAATAAATATAAATAAAATGAAAAAAAAAATTCCCTTTATTCCCTGGGGAAGTGTTTGTCTCCTCAGTGACCAGGTCCACCCCCATGGAAAATGTGGTGGGCTATGGGGTTCTGAGACTCTGAAGAGTCCTTAAAGTCCCAGTGCTGCTCCAGAAGCCAGATGTAGTGTTGTGCTGCCTGTGGCGTTATAGTGCCTCTGCCAGTATCAGCCTAGATGGGTGGGGTAGGCTAGGTTGAGAAAGGCAGCTGGCTTGCCTGTGGCTGTTTTCCTGCCAATTTGTCAACAACCAGGTTTCAGCAGCTTTACCTCTTTATCTCCACCACTGTCACTGGGGGATCAACCGTAGTGTACATCTCCTTAATGCTTGGAGCTACGTACTCTGTGCCTGTAACTTGACATTTGTTCATGCAGCTTTCCCTGGGGCCCACTGCTTGCTCTGGGAGGATTTGAGGAGGCAAACTCTGGGAGGCTGGAGGGAGGCAGCCAGGCTCTGTGACTCAGCTTTCTGCCTAGTAATGGCAGTTGCTAGAACAGAACTGTGACACCTCTGTATTTTGTCTCTCCCTGGTCTCTGCCCTGATCATGGTTTTGCCTTACTATATTCTAATCACTCAGGCAGCTACAGAGAGTGAATGCCACAAGCTGATTTTTCCCCTGTCTCCAAGTCCTGCAAGGAAATCCAGGATGCATCCACAGCACCTGTCTCCACTTCTCTCTTTTTCCTCCTCCCCTGCTCACCTGATTTGACCACTTTCAGATGTTATTATAAGCAGATTTCTCAGAAGTGTTTGTGGCCTAGCCTAGGACTCTTCTGTTGGATCGTACCTGTTCAATTTTTTATAGTTTCAAGGGGAGAGGTCAAGGGGACCCCTCATGCTGCCATGCTTCTGATGTAACACTATAATCTTTTATTATTTTTGTAATGTCATTAACAATGTCCCATCTTTGTTTCTTGGTTTAGTAAATTTGAATCTTTTCTCAATTTTTTTTTTGTCAGTTTTGGTGAAAAGTTTGTTAGGTTGTTGACCTTTTTAAAGAACCAACTTTTAATTTATATTTATATTTATTGTTGTTATTCTCTGTTCTATCTTTTTCCACTCTAATCTTTGGAATGTTTTTACCCCTACTGCTATAGTTTTAGTTTGCTTTTCTTGTTCAAAAGTGTCTTAATGTTACAGGTTGGTTATCAATTTGACAGCTTTGTTCACTTTTAAATGTAAGCATTTATGGCTATAAATTTCTCTGAAAGTATTCCTTTTGCTACATCTCAAAAGTTTTTTGTGCTATTCATTTTAATTCATCTGAAATTATTTTATAATCTTGTTATTTCTCCCTTAATACAGTTGTTATTGAACAATATGTTCTTTAATTTCCACAAACTTGTGAAATCATCAAATTGATTTGTTATTATTTCTATTTTTTTCCACCGTGCTCTGAAAGCATACTTTGTATTTTTTAAATTATTTTTTAAGCTTGTTTTGTGTCCTAGCATCTTGTCTATCCTGGGGAATAGTTCATGCACATTTGTGAAATGTTTTCTACTACTATTATTGGGAGTTTTCTATAGATATTTGTTAAAACAAGTTGGATTATAGTGCTGTTGAAATATTTTATATTTTTGTATATTTTCTGCCTGGTTGTTTTATATATCATTGAAAGTGGGGTATTGAAGTTTGCAAGTTACATTTTTTAAATATCTGTTACTTTCCTCAATTTTGTCATTTTTTCTTCACATATTTGAGAGTTCTTTTTTTTCAGTGCACATATGTTTATAATTGTTGTATATTTCTGAAGCATTGGCCCCTTTGTAATTATAAAGTATTCCCCTTTATCTCTATTACATGTTGTTTTAATGTCAATTTACTGAATATTAGTATATCCACTCAAACTTGCTTATAGCTGCTGTTCATTTTATATATTTTAAAATTTATTTTAGCATTTAATCTATTCATATATTTGAATATAAAGCCTGTCTCCATTAGACAGCACATAGTTGGATCTTGTTTTTAATCTAGTCATAAAATTTTTGCTTATGGATTAGATTGTTTAACTTATTCACATTTAATGTTATTACTAATATGACTGGGTATATATCTGCCAGCTTACTTTTTACTCTCCTTATATATCACAATTTTTTTTTACCTATTCCCCCTTTTTTCATTAATTGAATATTTTTAGTATAGTATTTTAATTACTTTAATAACATTTTTTAAATTAAGTGTTTGGTGCTATGTTCTTTGTGGTTGCTCTGGGAATTACAATATTCATCTTAGTATATAATAGCCTACACAGACATATACTTATGTATTTCTAATGAGACAGAGATTACTCTTACATATCTTGATTCCATCCTCTATGTTTTGTGTTTTTATTGTTATACATATTACAACAATAAATACCACACACTCAATAATACTTTGTTATAATTATTACTTTATATAACTTTTATCTTAGAAAAGCTGAGATATAAAATTAGAGCAAGTATATATTTATAGAATTTGTTATGTTAACTTTCTTAGTTACCATTTCTCTTCATTTGAATTTAAATTACCATCTGATGTGATTTTCTTAATTTAATATAGCTTTGCTCCCATCCATCTCTATTGTGCTATTATTGCCAATGTATTGCATTCAATATGTTATAAGCTCTATGGTGGAATTCTATACATATTTTTATGAAATTGATTTTTAAATCAGTTAAGAAAAGGAAGGAGAAGATATGAAATTATATTTAATTTTATAATTAGCTGTATAATTTATTTTACAAGCATCCCCCTCCCCTAGATGGTGTGAGTTTGAATTACCATCTAGTATAGTGTACTTTTAATCTGAAGAATTTCCTTTAGTATGATTTATAAGGCAGGTTTACTGGCAATAAATTCTCTATTTCCTTTTTATCTGGGAAACTTCTTACTTTGCCTATATTTATGAAAGACAGTTTGCTGTATATAAGATCTTGGATGACATTTTTTTTTTCTTTCTGCACTTTGAATATATCATCCTAGTACCTTGTGTCCTGTTTTGTTTCTGATGAAAATTCAGCTTTATCATATGGTGTTAATTATATTGCAGTTCTATTGTACATGAAAGCCAGTCTCTCATTCTGCTTTAAAAGTTAAAATTCATAGGAGGTCAAAATGGTAGATTAGGTTAAAACAGGGTTTGCTTTCTCTCAGATGTGCATTAAAAATACAACCAAATTATAAAAAAATAATCGACGTGGAGAGTCACCTGAAGTCCAGCAGATCATAATGTGCATGTCTGATAATATAAAGAAGGAGCCAGATTAAAGTCAGTAGGAGGGACAAAATCATAAATTGGGCTGGACCCTCACCAGTGAGTGGCAGATAAACACAGGGAGAGAGAGTGAGGCTGCAGAGCCTCCCCTCCCAAGGAAGAGAAGGGTACTAGACACATAAAGGGGTTCCCCAGCCCAGAAGAGAAATCCCCCAAAATATGACTATAAAATTCATAGGGGATTCTGGCTGTTGGGGTGAGATGGAAGGGAACTGAAATCCCAGACACCAAATTAAAGGGCCCACACACAGGCTCTCTCATCTGTGAAAACTCACCTGGGGCACCATTGGTGGGACAGAGACTCTAGCGAGATACGGGGGAAGACTACATTACCTGGCATCTGAAGGAGGGCTGGACATGCGGCTGCCATTATGCCTTAATCAGAGCCTCCCTACAGGACAGTCTTCAGATAAGTTGAGTCAGCTTGCCTATGTAGATCCCTCCCCACACACAGCCAGTTATGAAGCTGCACTGACCTAAGAAGATCTGCCTACTCCACCCAATCCACATATTGCTCTGGGCTGCTTGTTATCAGGTGGCTGCCCTGCCTTGACCCTCCACAGGACACAACATTCCAGGAAGGAAGTTGGTCTCACTGTGATCTGTGACTACATCAGGAAAGCATGGGAACAAAAGTAGCAACAAAACTGAGGCTTTATTGGCCTGAGGGCCCTTGTTTCCTTGAGATCCCGTGTCACTCAATCCACAAAGTGCCTGCAGCACAGTGACAGGCAGCTGCCCCTGCCCTATTCCTATCTGGGTTTGTGCAGGGCAAGCAACAGATGTCAGTTAGCACAGTTGGTAAATTTCAGGGAAAACAGTGACAGTCAGATCAGTGCTGCCAGCATGAGATCCAAGACCACTTGCGCAGGTCGTGCAGTTTGGTGGGTCCATCCATGAAGGCATTAGGTCTTGCAGTGATATGTGACCTTTTTGGAAGCTTGTGGTCACAGAACTGGCAGCAAAGCTGGTGCTATATAGGGTTGATGGCCCCATGACTCCCTGAGACACCATCCTACCTAACCAACAAATTACCTGTGGCAAGCCTGTTCCCACGCAACCTAGTCTCATCCTGTACTTTTCTCAGGACGTGAACACAACACCAAATAACATCATTCAGTTCAGGTGGCATGCACAAAGCCCATGCATCTGGGAGAAGCTCTCAGTAGTGGGCTATAAACCCATACCTATGAGCTCCAGTTATTCTTAAACAGATCTCGGGCATTTACGGGCCAGAGGTGAGCAGTAGTTAGCATTGCTGTGAACTAAGACTTGTACAGGGAGCCACGAGACAGTGCTGACATGTAAATTGGCACTGCAATCGTAGGGAGAAATCTCAATTTATCCACGTGACTCCCTGGGTCCCAGCACCACCCAATGAGTATGCCACCCAGAAGCTCTTCAAGTTGCAGAGTCTTACTGTAGGCCACTGGCAGACAGCCTTAGGCCCTGAGGAGCACTGGTCTTTCTGCTAAATGCCCCAGGCTTGATACTGAGGGTAATGAAACTGCGGCATACAGTATTGTCTCTTCCATTCACCTATGATCTAACATAGGCAGCAACCATCTGCAAATTGCTTTGTAGCTCTCACCAGATTGCTCCAAGCAATCAAAGGCAGTGACTGACAATGGAGAGCCCCTCCCAAGGGGCCAAAAAAACAACAAACCAAAGTCCGGCACTAGAAACCAACAGAGCAACTCCATAAGTAATACACACAAAGAGTGGTCTCCATAAGTACACAAGTCTACTAGGACAAATCCCACTCAGAGGGTCAGCTCCCACAAAGCAACTCATACCCATGGGCATAACCAGTTCCCACAGTTACTCAGGCCAAATGTTAATGCCATTCACTGAGGTACTAACACCAATAAAGGCTTAGGTACAACAGAAGATCAATTATAACCCACACAAAGGACACATCAAGTGCCCCCAGTACAGGAGATTAGGGTGAATGTGCCAGTGGACCACATCGGACACCTTCCACATAAGGGCATCTGACCAAGATTGAGAGACAAAACAAATCTTCCTATAGAAAAAAACTTAGAGAGGCTAATAAAATGAGAAAACAAAGAAACATGCCACAAATGAAACAACAGGAGAAAATTTCAGAAAATATGCTAAATGAAATGGAGGCAAACAATCTAGTAAAGACAGAGTTCAAAATATTGGTTAAAAAAATGCTCAATAAAATTAAGGGGAGAATGAATGAGCTCAATGAGAACCTCAACAGAGAGATAGTAAGATAAAAATAAAGACATAAAAACCATAAAAAAGAACCGGACAGAAATGAAGAATACAATAACTGAAATGAGAAACACATTAGAAAGATTCAACAATAGATAGGACAAAACAGAATACTGAATCAGCAAACTTGAAGATAAGGTAGCAAAAAATGCCCAATCAGAACAGTAAAAAGAAAAATAAAAAATAAAAAAAATGAGGATAGTTTAAGAGTTCTCTGAGACAACATGAAGTGTAATAATATCTGCATGCTAGGAGTACTAGAAGGAGGAGAGAGAGATCAAAGGACTGAGAATTTATTTGAAGAAATAATGAAAGAAAACTTCTCTAACCTGGCAAAGGAATTAGACATACAATTCCAGGAAGCACGAAGAGTTTCAAATAAGAGGAATTCAAACAGACCCACACCAAAACACATCACAATTAAAATTCCAAAGGTCAAAGACAAAGAGAGAATCTTAAAAGCAGCAAGAGAAAGGTAACTAGTTACTTACAAGTGTACTTTCATATGAATGTCTTCTTAATTTTCAACAGAAACTTTGTAGGCCAGAAGGGACTGGCAAGAAATATTCCACGTTATGAAAAAAACAAGAATCTACAGTCATGAATACTCTACCCAGAAATGCTTTCATTTAAAATGGAAGGTGAGGTAAAGAGCAAAGAGCTCCCCAGACAGAGAAAATTGGAAGGAATTCATCACTAACAAGGCAGTATTACAAGGAATGTTAAAGAAACATCAGTAAAAAAAAAGAAAAAAGTAAAAAGAAAAAAGAAAATGAAGAAGAAGAAGAAGAAGAAGAAGAAGAAGAAGAAGAAGAAGAAGAAGAAGAAAAGGAGAAGAAAAACCAAACTCAATACAAATAATACAATGGTAATAACTATGTACCTATTAATAATCATTTTAAATGTAAATTAATTAAATGCTCCAATCAAAAAGCATCGGGTAACCAAATGGATAAGAAAACAAGACCCATGCATATGCTGTCTCAAAGAGTCCCACTTCTAATCAAATAACATTCACAGACTGAAAGCATAAGGATGGAAAAACTTATTTCATCAAATGGAGATTTAAAAAAAGCCTGCATAGTAATACTTATATCACACAAAATAGACTTTAAATCAAAGGCTGTACTGACAGACAAAGAAGGGAATTACATAAAGACAAAGGGATCAACACATTAAGAGGACAAACCCTAGTAAACATATACACATTCAACATAGGAAAATCTACACACATAACGCAATTATTGACTGACATAAAAGGAAAGATCAACAGTAATACACTCACAGTAGGGGACTTAAACACCCAATTGACTCCAATGGGCAGATCTTCCAGAAAGAAAATCAAGAAGGAAACAATGAGAATAAAAGACACACTAGACCAGATGGATTTAGTAGATATTTTTCGGAGCATTTCACTCCAAATAGAAAAATATATACATTCTTCTCAAGTACACATGGGACATTTTCTAAGATATACCATATGTTAGACCCCAAAACAAGTCTCAATAAACTTAAGAAGATTGAAATCATATCAACCATCTTCCCTGATCACAATGTCATGAAACTAGAAATCAACTACAAGAAAAAACTGGAAAATACATAAATACGTGGAGGCTAAATAACATGCTACTAAACAATGAATGGGTTAACAATGAGATCAAGACAGATCAAAAGATACCTAGAGAAAAAAAGAAAAAAAACAATAAATTAAAAATATCATACACTATGACCAAGTTGGATTTATTCTTTGGATGCAAGTTTGGTATAATATCCATTAATCAGTTAATGTGATACACTACATTAACAAATTGAAAGATAAAAATCATATGATCATATAAATCAATGCGGAAAAATCAATGCAAAATTCAACATCTATTTATGATAAAAACTTTTGGCAAAGTGGAAATAGAAGGAATATACCTCAACATAATAAAGGCCATGTCAGACAAATCTATAGTTAATATCATAATTAGTGGGGAAAGGTAAAAGCATTTTCCTTAAGATTGGGAAAAAGAAAAGGATACCCATTTTTGCCACTCCTCTTCAACATTGTAATGAAAGCCTTAACCACAACAATAAGACAAGAAAGAGAAATAAAAGGTATCCAAATTGTATAGGAAGAAATAAAGCTCTTGTTATCTGCAGATGACATGATACTATATCAGAGAACCCTAAAGATTCCACCAAAAAAAAAAAAATATTAGAACTGATCAATGAATTAAGTACTGTAGCAGGTTACAAAATTAATATACAGAAGTCAGTGACATTTTTATACATCAACAATGATCTTTCAGAAAGAGGAATTAAGAAAACAATCCCATTTACAATTGTATAGAAAACTGTAAAATACCTGGTAATCAAATTAACCAAGGAGGTAAAAGACCTTTTCTCAGAAAATTGTAAGTCATTGAAAAAAGAAATTGAAGAAGATACAAATAAATGGAAGCATGTACCCTGCTCATGGGTAGAAAGAATTAACATCATTAAAATGGACATACTACCCAAAGCAATCTATAGATTTAATGCAATCTCTATCAAAATACCAATGACATTTTTCAGAGAGCTAAAACAAATAATCCTAAAATTTATATGGAACCATAAAAGACCTCAAATAGTCTCTGCAACTGAGAAAGAACAAAGTTGGAGGAATCACACTATCTGATATCAAACTATACTACAAAGCTACAGTAATCAAAACAGCATGGTGCTTGCATAAAAACAGATACATTAATTAATGGAATAGAATAGAGAGCCCAGAAATAAATCCATGCTTATACGCTCACTTAATAGATGACAAAGGAGGCAAGAATATACAATAGGCTAAAGACTGTCTCTTTAGTAAATGGTGCTGGGAAAAATTGGACAGATGCATGCAAAAAAAGAAACTGGATCACCTTCTTACACCATATACGAGAATAGACTCAAAATGGATTAAAGACTTAAATGTAAGACCCAAAACCATAAAAATTCTAGAAAAAAAAAACATAGCAGTAATCTTTCTGATATTAAATTTCTTTTCAGACATATTTCCTTGGCAAGGGAAACACATGCAAAAATAAACAAATGAGACTATATCAAACTAAAATGTTTTTGCACAGCAAAGGAAATGTTCAGCAAAACAAAATACAACCCACTGATAGGGAGAAGATAATCACTCTTGAAACATCTGGTAAGAGGTTGATGTGCAAATTATATAAAGAACTCATACAACTCAACAACAACAAACAACAAAAACAACAACAATAAAATAAACAATCCTATTAAAGAATGGGCAGACCTGAATAGATAATTCTCCAAAGAGAAAATACAGATGGTCAATAGACATAGGAAAAGATGTTCAAAGTCACTAATTATCAGAGAAATACAAATTAAAACCTCAATGAGATATTACCTCACACCTGTTAGAATAGCTATCATCAATAAATCAAAGAACAAGTGTTGGTGAGGATTTGGAGAAAAGAGAACCCTCACACACTGATGGTGGAATTGAAAATTGTACAGTCACTATGAAAAACAGTCTGGAGTTTCCTCAAAAAGTTAAAATTTGATCTGCTTTTTGACCCAGCAACTGCACTTCTGGGTATTTATTCAAAGAAAACCAATACAATAATTTGTAAATTTCAATGCACCTCTCTGTTTATGGCAGCACAATTTACGATAGCCAAAATATGGAAACAACCTAAATGTCTATCAACAGATGATTGGATAAAGAAGTTATGGTTCATGTATATGATGGAATATGACTCAGCCATAAAAAATAAAATCCTACCATTCACAACAATATATATGGACCTAGAGGTTATTATACTCAGAAAACAAAGAGAAATTGCGAAAGTTATTTTTTATTACTAGTTACTTTAAATGTAAATGTATTAAACTTTCCCATCAAAAGGCAGAGATTGGTGGAAATTTACAAAAAGTGATAAAAGGCAGATATTTGTAAAATGAATAAAACCATCTAGCTATATGCTGTCAATAAGAAACTTATTTTAGATAGAAGGATATAACAAAGTTCAAAGCAAAAAGATGGAAAAAGTTATTCCATATAAATAATAATCAAGAACTTTAAGTCAAACGAGCTTAAAAGATGCAAAGAAAGACATCAGGAAGATATAACAAAATGTCCCTAATAACAGAACCTCAAAATATATGAAACAAACATGAATAAAAATGAAGAAGAAATAGACAATTCTACAATAATAGCTGAAGATTTTAGTACATCACCTTCAATAATGAATGGAACAGACTGAAGAGTAATATGGGAACTGATGACTTGAACAATACTATAAAACAATTTGATCTAGTAGACATGTATAGAAAGCTCCACACCAAAACAGCAGAATGTACATTCCTGTCAAGTGAACATGAAACATTCTCATGGATGGGCAATACACTGGCAAAAAAAAAAAAAAAAAAAAAACTTAATAGATTTAAAAATATTGAAATTATATAAAGTATATATTCTGATTATAATGGAATGAAACCAGAAATCTGATACAGATGGAAAAGTAGAAAACTCAAAAATATGTGGAAATTAAACAGTGTGATCTTATATATTTTAATAATATTCTCTTAAACAACCAATTGGTCAAAGAAGCAATCAAAAACAAATTAAAAAGTACTTTGAGATAAATGAAAAAGGAAATGCAACTAATGGGATGCAGTGAAAGCATTACTAAGAGGGACGTTTATAGCTGTAAATGCTGACATTTAGAAAGAAGATAGATGACAAATCAGCAACCTAACTACACTCCTTATGAAATCAGGAGAAGGTAGAAAATGATAATGGTTGGTGCATAGATAAATGAAATAGATAATAAAAAAAAATTATAGAATCAGCAACACTACAACTTGATTCTTTGAAAAGTTCAAAAAAATCAACAGCCTTTTACCTAGATTGATTAAATAAGAAATTTCTTAAAATCAGAAATAAAAATTAGAATGTTACAAGTGATTTTACAGAAATAAAAAACATTATAAGAGTATATGAGTAACAGTTATATTTCAACAAATTTGGTAACCTTAATGAGAAGGACAAATTACTAGAAACACACGTTACCAAAACTGACAAAAATAAAGAGAAAATCTGAATAGTCCTCTAACAAGTAAAAAGATTTAGTTAGAAATCTAAAGCCTTTCAAGAAAGAACAGTTCAGGCCTAGATGGTTTCATTGGCAAATTCTACTAGATATTTAAAAAGCAAACAACGACCATTATAAACTCAAAAAATTAAACATGAGACGACACTTCCTAAATCATTCTATAAGGCCAGGATTACCCTGATAATAAAACCAGACAATTATTTTTCAAGAAAAGTAAAGGAAGAACAATATTTCTTATGATTATAGATGCAAAAATCCACAAAAAAAAATACTAGCAAAGACATTCGCCAGCATATTTGAAAGATATACACCATGACCAAGTGTGATTTGTTCTTGGAACTTGGAATGCAATAGTGTTACAACATATGAAAACCATTCAAAATATTATACCACATTAATAAAAGAACAAAATAACATTATCATTTAAGTTGATACAGCAAGAAAAAAAAATTGACAAAACCCATCGCACTTTCATGATTAAAAACACTAGGCACACTAAGAATACAAGGGAACCTCTTTAACATGAAAATCATATATAAAAATTAACAGCTTGCATCATACTCAATGTCAAAAACCCAAAAATGTTTCCTCTAAGATCAGGAGAAAAAGATATAATTTTTTCTACTACTATTTAACATAATACTGGCAGTTCTAGCCAGAATATGTAGTCAGGAAAGGAAATAAAAGCCATTCAAATTTGAAAGGAAGAAGCAAAATTATTCATATTCTTAGTTGACATATTATACGTAATATGTAAATAAAATTGTATGTAATATATAAATACAATTGTTAATAATCTGCAAAAATATTAGAGGAATTAACAATACAAAAAGGAAATTAAGAAAATAATTCAATTTGCAGTAAGCATAAATATAACATTCTTAGAAATAAAATTAACAAGGGAAACAAAAGGCTTGTGCAATGAAAGCTATAAAGCACTTTTGAAAATATTAACGATGACTTAACATAAATAGAAAAATATCCTCTATTCACGAAATTAAAAAATTAGTATTATTAAGATGATAATACACAAAGCAATGTATAGATTCCATGCAATTCCTTTAAAAATCACAGCAGTGTTTTGGAGAAAAAGAAAAACTCATACTAAACTTCATATCATGAGATTTTGAAAGCTAATTCATTCTTGAAAAAGAAGACCAAAAGTTGGAGAATTCACATTTTCAATTTCTAAAACTATTAAAAAGTAACAGTAATCTAATCAGTGTGGTACTGTCATAAATGTAAATACATAGTATAATGTAATATAATAGAGAGCTAAAAATTAATTTCTCATATTTATTGTCAATTGATATTTGAAAACGGTGCCAAGACTATTCAATGGTAAAAGGACATACTTTTCGACAGATAGTTTTGGGACAACTAGATATCCACCTGCAAATAATGTAAATCAACCTTTATCATATAACAAATATAAAAAAATAACTTTAAATGGATAAAAGACCAAAACATAGAGATAAAACTGAAACTTTTAGGAGAAAATGTATGGGAAAAGAGTCATGACTTTGGTTTTGACAATGATTTGTTGGATACATAACCAAAAGCACAAGCAATAGAAAAAAATATATATAAACTGGACTTCATCAAAATTAAAAAATTTTGTTCATTGAAAGCACTGTCAAGAAAGTGAAAAACAGCAAACAAAATGAAAAAAAACTTGCAAATCATACATCTGATAAAGTTATTATCGATAACTTATAAAGAATCCCTACAACTCAAAAAGACTAGAAATCCAATGTAAATATGAACAAAGGGCTGAAGACATTTCTCCAAAGAAGATATACCAATGAACAATAAGCAGATGAAAAAAGATGCTCAGTATTAGTTATTAGGAAAATGCACATCGAAACCACAAAGAGATACCACTTCATACCCACTAGGATAACTATTATTTTTTTTAAAAAGGTAAGTAAAAAGGTTGCTGAGAATATGGAGAAATTACAACTCTTGAGCATTGCCAATGGCAATTCAAATGCTATAGCTGCTGTTGAAAACAGGTTGTTGGTGTCTCAAAAAAAATCAAACATTGTCTCTACGATTTACTCCCAGGTTTATGCCTTTCCCTTCAAAAACAAAACAAAACAAAACAAAACAAAACAAAACAAACAAACAAAAACAAAAAACTGCACACACACACAAAAAACAAAAACAAATAAAAAACAAAAACAAAAACAAAAAACAAAACAAAACAGAGACCCAGATATGAGCACCAGAGTCCGTAGCAGCATTATTCACAATAGAAAAAAAAAAACTGAAAACAACTCAAGTGTTTATCAACAATAAGTGGATAAATAAAATGTGACATATATGCATACTTAAGGAAGGAAATTTTGACATATTGTACAAGATGGATAAAACTTTCAGACATTATGCTAAATAAAATAAGCCAATCACAAAAGGACAAATATTGTATAATTCTACTCATAAAAGCTACGTACAGCAGTCAAATTCATAGAGGCAGAAAGTGGTGGTTGCCAGGGGTTCTGTGGAAAGGAAATTGAAAGTTATTTTTTAATGAGTATGGATTTTCTGTTTGGAAGGGAAATAAATGTTCTGAACAAGGATGGTGGTGATGGCTGCACAGAAATGTGGGTGTATTTAATGTCACTGAACCATATACTTAAAAATGTTTAAAATATCAAATAATGCTATGGATATTTTACCACAGTAGAAACCCACTCCCCCTCACACACACAACACACACGCACACTCACACCTAATTCAATTGTATACATGCATCTTTCTTTAAAATCAATTGCAGGTACTTTGGGTACTTCATCTTCTTTTGAATCATACACTTAACAGTGGTGTGCAGAAGACATTTATAACAGCTCCCATGAACTGAGTGTTAAAAACTCAGGAATTTTGTGCTACTTTTGTCAAACCATTAGTTATTTCATCTTGACCATGGTGGGAGTATTTACATCATGAAAATCAGCATATACTGCACATGGTGGTGGGAGGTTGTGCTTATTTTTAAGATGAGGTTTATCAGAATGCTACTTTAAATCTTTCTATGAGCATTTTTTGTCTAACTAAGAGATCTATTAGCTGCCACTTGAATTTTTTCAGTGATCTTAACAAAGGTATTTATAGTATGGTCATTCCTTACCCTGGATTTGTTCTTTATCCCCATCTTTATTTGGGTGATTTTGATTGAGTAGGAAATCATTTTATTTTTCAATTATTCAAATTCTAGTCTTTCTATTTTCATTCTAAATTCTGCTTGCAAACCAGCCAATTATTTTGTGATCTTATCTTTGTCTTGATTATTGAGGGTAGTTATTTTATCAAATATTTCACTACTATTACAAAATAGGTTGCCATTTTCCAGCCTTGTATAACAGACTCCTTGTTATTTCCCCACTGTCCTATAAAGGATACTTCATGTCCCAGTGTTGGGTCTAAAACCAATGCTACACATCTTAAAAGTGTTTTTACAATAACACATCAGCCCAAATTACCATTTGTACATGTCAGATTTTACTGGCATAATGCTGTACAACCCCCCCCCCCAAATAAAACTTCAGTGGCTAAAAACAAACAAACATACAAAACAAACAAATAAAACAAACAAACAAACAAAAAAACATTTATTTTCACTCATGTATTTATGAATTAGTTAACATAGATTGAGCTTAGCTACTCTTGACTCCAAGCTGATTGTTGGGTTCAGGTCAGCTACTTAAGTCTCTAATTCAACTTAGTCCCAGAATATAATATACATGCTTTTTTTCATATCTTTAGCAGAAATGCAAAAGGGCAAGTCCTATTGTGAAAACACATTTTAAGCCTGTGAATGCATCATTTCTGAAAACAACTCACTCAATAGCTCAAATAAATAATGGCAACGTCCAAAATTAAATGACATGGATGTACCCTCTACCCACAAAATATGACAGCTCCAAATTAAAGAAGCAAAGAAGGACATTGTATCCATGGAGGTGGGGGTTACTGAATATTTGTCAAACAATAATCTAATGTACAACAGTGGCACACCACACATTTGTTAAATATTTAATGATGAAGTAACAACAGTATGCTACACAAATCTTTTAAGATAGATATAAATAAGAGAAAAGTATGGAGTAAGAGCTGGATTGGAGAAATATGGTGTCAAAGAAGATTTTAAAAAATACAATAGATATTAGAATGTTTTATGTTTATAAGATAATGGAAGTACACTATAGAGAGGGAAAGACATGATTAAGGAGAGTAGAGGTAATGTTATAAACTTTTGCTTTAAGAAGAGAGATTTCCTCAATGTAAGAGAGAGGATGATGATGACGATTATGATAGCTAACATACACAAACAGTGCTTATTCTATGTGAAGACATTGTTCAAAGCATTATACACACAATATTTATTTAAACCTGATAATAACTCTGTTCAAAATTGCTACTATTTTTCCTGTTATATAGAGGAATAAAGTGAGGAACAGAAAGGTTAAGAAATTTCTCCAAGGTTGTAGAACTAATAAATGACAGAACTGGCATGAAGGGGTCAATAGATTTGGATGTAGAGTTTTACATTTGATACTACAAAAATGACAGTATCTGACACCTACTATTTTCTAAATAAGCTAATCAAAGCTGTCAGTTGAGAATGAGGAAGCAGGTAAAAATACCAGACATTTGAAGATAATTGTTTTTATATAGCTATCTCAGAGAGTGAGAAAACATTTTAATAGAGATATGAAGTAAATTTGCCTAGTTGAAGGTTGTAATTTTGAATTTAAAAAGAATATAGCCTCAAGTCTAAAGTGACGTCAAACACGGTGGAGTGAGAGATGTCCACAGATCTCTCCCCTTGAAGCAAGAATAAGCTGAACATCTAAAACTTAACAAAAAAACACCCAAACTGCACACCAGCATGTCTGAGGGTAGGGTCTACGAATAAGAGCTACCAAAGTTCCAAACCTTTGGAGTCAGGCAATAGACTGGGAGAAACAAGGAGGTTGCTTCTCACAGCTTGAGCTCCCTGTATGAGGAGGGGGAGGGGAGAAGTTGCAGCTCGTTCCCTGACAGCCCTGCCTGAAAGAGCTGTGAGCTCCATGCAGTGGCAGTGCCCAGGGATCAAGGCAGAAAGCAGAGAGGTGGGGAAGGCAGAGAGCAAATAGTTCATTAGTACCAGCCATGGTTGCAAAACACAAGGCTGAGACTAAGCCCCATCCCCCAAACCAGAGGGCCCCACCCACCATATTCTCCAACTAAACAATGTGGAACCCCAGGGCAATCTGAGCAAAGGCTACTGAAACTGTCACTAACAGTGACAGGGACTGAGACAGGGTAACAAATGTGATTAAATATCTGTAAGGGAAAAAAAAAAGCATTATTAAGACATTATACACAACAGAAATCCAAGAGGTTTAGATGCCACCTACTGGAAACCAAAAGAAAAATGTCTTTTTAGCAGCAGGCTAAAGAGAGAACTTTATTAAAAAAAAATCTTCTTTCTAGGGAAAAGCAGGATACACATCCATTAATACCCAGAAATAGTCCATTAAACGCCATGAATAACCTAGATGACAAGGCATCTCTGAAAGAAAAATTTCCAGAGAATAAGCTTAAAAACATAAAATATGAGACTAAAATGATAGAGAATTCAGGATGGTACTTCTGAAAAAAACTCAATGAGATCCTAAATGATTTATATCAACAATTTAAGGAATTAAAATAAAAAAAAAAACAACAAGATGATCATTATAAGGAGAAAGAAACCCTCAAAAAGAATAGAATAGATTTTCTGGAGCTAAAAATCACACTGCAAGGAATGAAAAATGAAATAGTAAGCTTGGAAAATAGAGTTGACCAAATGGAAGAAAGGATCAGTGAAAAATAATGAAAGGGAAATTCAAGAATTAGCTGATACCATCAGGAGAGGAAACATAAGAATAATGGGTATTATCAAAGGGGAAGAAAACGAGCAGGAACTAGAAAGTATTTTCAGACAAATAGTTGAAGAGAATTTCCCAAATCTAAGGAATGAGCCTGAGCTTGGAATTCAAGAAGTCAACAGAACACCCAACTATCTCAACCCAAAAAGGCCTTGTATTAAAATTATCAAAAATCAAAGACAAAGAAAATTCCCAGGGCACCCAGGGAAAAGAAAATGGTAATCTATAAAAGAAAACCCATTAGATTGTCATTAGACTTCTCGTCACAAACCTTGCAAGCAAGAAAGTAGTAGAACAAAATGTTCAGACTATTAAATGAAAGGAACTACAAGCCAGGAATAATGTATCCAGTAAAGCTCTCCTTTCAATATGAAGGGGAAATAAAGATCTTACCAGACATACGAACATCAAGGGAATTCTCCACTACGAGGCTAGCATTATAGAAAATACTGACAGGGGTCAGCTCACCTGAAAAAAAAAAAAATGATGAAAAACCACACAACTATGAGCAAGGCGACTAGCAAACAGAATCAGAGGAGTGCTACCCTTGTTAAGAACAGGGCATTATAAGCTTAAACTATAAGAGGAGATTTGCTATTTAAGATAGAAATGAACATTCGGCATAAATGTGAACAAATTGAGACAACAATAACAGAAAAGAGAAGGATTCAAAGATCTAAATTCTCAAATGGCAATGGAGATAAGGCAAAGGCAGAAGAAAAAAAATATATATATACATATATATATATATATATTTACATATTCATAATGATAACCACTGCCAGAGATAAGGAACTGAAGTACATAACATGAAACAAGAACGAGAGGACTGAACACACCAATAAAAAGGCAAGAAGTTGCAGATTGGATCAAAAAAGAAAACCCAATCATTTGCTGCCCCCAGGAGACACATTTCAGCTCCACAGACAAATATAGATTAAAAGTGAAAGGGTAGAAAGTGATATTTCAAGCAAATGGCATTCATAGAAAAGCAGGAGTAGCAACATTAATAGAAGATGAAACAGATTTCAAAATAAAAAAGGTAAAGTAAGATACTGAGGGACATTTCATAATGACAAATAGAGTCATATGCCAAAAAGACATAACAGTTATTAATATCTATGGTCACAATCAGGAGACCCAAAATATATAAAGCATTTACTAACAGAACTAAAGGGAGAAATGTACCAAAACACTATAGCAGTAGGAGACCTAAATGCCCTACAGTTGAACATGGACATATCATTCAAACAGAAAATCAATAAAGAAATAACATCCTTAAATGACACATTAGACCAACTGGACATAATCGATATTTACAGAGCCTTTCATCTCAAGACAACTGCTTATATATTCTTCTTTAGTGCAGATGAAACATTCTCAAGGAGTGGCCATGTACTGGGACACAAAGATAGCATAAACAAATATAAGAAGATTGAAATAATACAATAATATTCTCTTATCATAATACTTTGAAACTGCAGATCAACTGTAAAAAGAAAGTGGGAAGAACCACAAATACATGGATATTAAACAACATGTTACTGAAAAATGACTGGGTCAGAGAAGAAGTAAAAAGAGAGATTAAGAAATACATAGAACCTAATGAAAATGATAGGAAAACATTTCAAAACTTTTGGGACATGGCAAATGTGGTCATAAGAGGAAAGTTCATACCATTAAAGGCCTATCTCCAAAAACAAGAATGAACCAAAATAAACAAACCTATGCTTCATCTTAAAAAAAAAAAAAAAAAAAACTAGATGATACACCACATGAACACATTAAAAAAGAAGAAAAAATGAAGACTAAAATCAGAAGAGGAAAAGAAATAATGAAAAGTAGAAGAGGATTAAATGAAATTAAAAACAAAACAAAACAAACAAACAAAAAAATAGAAAAAATAAATGTAACAAAGAGCTGATTCTTTGAGAAGGTTTAATATAATTGACAAACCCCTGACTAGACTTACTAAAGAAAAAAAGAGAAAGGACATAAGTAAATAAAATAAGGGATGAAAGAGGGAAAATTACAACAGACACCGCAGAAATACAAAGGACCATACAAGAATACTATGAAAAAGTATATAACACCAAATTTAATAACCTAGAAGAAATGGACCAGTACTCAGGAAAACACAACCTTCCTAGACTGAATCAAGAAGAACTGGAAAATCTAAATAGACCGATCAGTCATATGGAAATTTAAACAATCATCAAAAATCTGCCAAAAAGTAAAAGTCGAGGACCAGATGGCTTCACCAGTGAATTTTACCAAACATTCAAAGAAGATTTAATACCTATTCTCCTCAAACTCTTCCAAAAATTCAAAGAGGAGGCAATACTTCCCAACTAATTTTATGAGGCTAATATTACCCTGTTACCAAATCCTGGTAAGGATAACACAGAAAAAGAAAATGCAGACCAATATCTCTCATGAAGCAAAAATTCTAAATAAGATACTAGCAAACCAAATACAGCAACATATTAAAAAGATTATACACCACGATCAAGTGGGCTTCATCCCAGAGGCACAGGGTTACTTCAACATATGCAAATTGATGAATGTGATGCACCACATAAATAAATTAAAAAATAAGAGTCATGTGACCATATCAATAGATACAGAAAAAGCCTTCGACAAGATACAACATTCATTTATGATGATCAAAACACTTAGGAAAATCAATATAGAAGGAAAGTACCTTAACATAATAAAGCCTATATATGACAAACCTTCAGCCAACATTATACTTAATAGTAAAAAACTAAAAACCTTCCCTCTAAGATCAGGAACAAGGCAAGGCTGTCCACTATCGACTTTTTTTCAATATAACGTTGGAGGTTCTGCAAGTGCAATCAGGCAAGAGAAAGACATTAAAGGCATCCAAATAGGAAACTAAGAAGTCAAATTATTATTTGCAGATGATGTGATTCTCTATATAGAAAACCCTACAGACTCCACAAGAATACTACTAGAAACAGTAAGCAAATACAGTAAAGTTTCTGGATACAATATCAATGTTCAAATATTTATAGCATTCCTGTACTCTAATAATTAAGTGTCAGAAAAAGAAGTAGAAAAAATAATTCCTTTTCCAATTGCAACAGAAAGAATAAAATACCTAGAAATAAATCTAATGATACATGTAAAGGACCTATATAATAAAAACTATAAAACTCTATAAAGAAATTGAAGAAGATATGAAGAAATGGAAAGATATCCCGTGTTCTTGGGTTGGAAGAATCAACATATTTAAAATGATCATATTACCTAAATAATTATACAGACTTAATGCAATCTCTATCAAAATCCAATCAACATTTTTTAAAGAATAGAATAAAAACAATCATCATATTTGTATGGAAGCATAAAAAACCCCGAATTGCCAAAGCTATCCTGAGTAAAAAGAACGAGGCTGGAAGTATCACTCTGCCTGATTTCAAATTATACTACAAAGCGACAATAATAATAATAATAATAATAATAATAATAATAATAGCATGATATTGGCAGAAAAGCAGACCCACAGACCAGTAGAACAGAATTGAGCATCCAGAAGTAAACTTATGTTTATATAGGCAAAAATTAAAAGCCACTGTACTGGGAACCTCCAGTACCAATAAGAAAACTGAAGGCATTATAAAGGAGCTTATATCTCTCTTCTCCTTAATATGTCAGAGTTTTTCTTTATTATAGTCAGTGATTCTCCAGAGCAGCAATTCCCAACCAATTTAGCACCAAGAACTAGTACTCTTATGAGAATCAAATGCCTGATGATCTGAAGTGGAGCTGAGGTGGTGATGCCAGCACCGAGGAGGGGCTGCAAATCCAGATGAAACTTCACTTGCTTTCCAGCTGCTCACCTCCTGCTGTACAGGCCATGGACTGGTACCAGCCCATGTCCCAGAGATTGGGGACCCCTGCTCTAGAGGAGAGCCTGAGCCAAATAAGTTTTATCTTTTTAGGTCTTGATTTTATCACTTAGTGATTAAGATATGGTGAGAGATTATTTCCATGGTGCTATTAAAGATCACTGAATAATTAAACAGCCCTCCAACTTAACATAGAAAAAGAACATTCACACTACACAGATGAAAACTATTTAAAATGCAATCATTCCATTCAAATATATGGAAAACAAAAACTGGGCCTTGAAAGAATGTCGTTATCCAAGGATATATACATAAAGGGACTGAGAGCTAATAACATAGTTTCTAGGAAAATATAAAATTGCTGAAGGAAACAAAGGTGACATTTAAGTAGATTTAGTTGTGTTCTCAGTAAATTTGAGGAAAACATGGTCTCTGTGAAACAATGGATGTCGATATGAAACAGAAGAATAAATTGAAAACAATTCTGATTGAAAAAAACAAGTATAGAAAGAAGGTAAAATAAACTAGTGAAAAAGTGCATTTAAAAGAAATTTGTGATAACATAATTTAGGATTGTGTATAAAACAATATAGAACTGAATACATAACACAGAAGATTGAATCAGTTAAAAGGAGGGAAAGCTAGAGAAGCTATCCCAGAATGTAGAAGAAAAGATAAAGAAATAAAGATGAGAGAAAATGTGATTGAGACAGAGAATAGAGGATAGGAAGTCAACATACTGATAATTGGTTCTTCTAATGAAGACAACAAGAATAATATGTAAATTTAAAGATGCATAGAAGAAAACATATTGAAATAGTTTGTCAGATACTAAGTAAAATTATTAAAATGAGACCAACACTCTATTTATCTATTTATTTATTTATTTATTTATTTATTTATTTATTTATGAATGATTAATTTTTTTGGTGACATTAGTTAACAAAATCTAGTAATTTGCAGGTGTACAACTTAATAATAAGACATATGTATATCGCATTGTGTGTTTCCCTCCCATAGTTAGATTTATGCATGCACACATATGTGCACATACACACACACATTGGTGAAAAATTTTGAACTTCAATGATAAAATGAATCTTACCAGCACAGAGAAAATAATAAGTGATCTACAGAAAGAATATGAGTCTGATTTCTCTCAAAAATTTTTACACAATATGAAGCTCCAGAAGATAATAAACATCTAAGATTTTAATGAAAACATTATTATACTCACAAATTATACTCTGCTGAATTGTAATTCATGTCATATAATTTTAATAAAAAGTCATTCTAAGTTATGAAAAAATCATTGAAAGCACAATTTTTAGGTGATTTTTCTGAAAACAAGCAACATAAAAAATACCTGGAAAGGTATTCCAACAAATATAAGAAATATGCTCAAATGATGGATTTAAAAATGAGTAAATTATGGTATAAAAATTGATTATAAACATTAAAGGGAGAAAGCTAAAAATTAAATAAATTTTCTAAATATTTAAATACAGGTATAAATACTCAGAATAAATTAAAATGTAGTATTATGAATATGTATAACTTGAGAATAATAAATGAAGTATAAATATAAGATGAACCCCAAATAAATACTTGCCATTTGATAAATATTTTTGATATAGATAATAGGAAACTGTATTTAATTTAATTTAATCTAATATAACCAATACTAAAATAAAAAAATAGAAGATATGCTTTCCAAATAAGAGAAAAAGATTAAAGGAAATATAAAACATGTAGGAAAATATAATAATAAAGGAAATATTCTCATATTGTCAATACATATTTATGATCTCTTTTTCTTAAAGTTCTATTACAATAAAACTGATAGAATAAAAAAAGCGTTACACTCCAAATAATGAATACAAGGTGAGAGGGAATATCAGCAAGTGAGATATTCTAATAAATTTTTGGAGAAGATCAAGCAAATGGAAAAGTAGCAACTAATAAAATGAGGCAGAATCTTCATGTAGAATCTGGAGGAGCATAAATAAGAATAAAATATTGGTTTACTCGATAAAACCCTAGAACAACAAAATTCACACACACACACACACACACACACACACACACACACACACCACAAATAGAGCACTATCTCTTAAAGATATAAATGTAGCTTCCTTCGTAAAGTATTAAAAATTCATTATAGCTATATAGGAAATAAATATAGCACTGGGAAACAAAGATAATTTGAGTACAAAGCAATATAATAGGAAATATGACAGCATAATACCTTATATCAATATCTATAAGAAAAATAATGAGAATAAAAAAGAAAAAAATGATAGTTTATTTTTAATTGGTTTTAATTTTTAAAGAAATTTTTGATAAAATAGAAGTAGGAGGATAATTTTCTTATGATAAATAATTTCTAGCACATTTTAAGAGCAACTATTGTTCTGGAAGTTCTTGCTAATAATAAATAAAATCAAAGATATAACAGGTTAATTGCTTGTAGCATATCAGCCTGCTCCCCAATGAAACTAATGCAAGTTAAAAAAAAAATTAATTCCTCAGGAAATGGTCCTAGGTTCAAATAATAAATAAAGAAACAACTATTTAAGAAAATCTATGGAAATTTGGTAATAAAGCTGAGAATCTCTGATATTTGAACTAAAACTACTCCTTCCCTTCTATATCCCAGCTCAGTGAGATGAAGACTTCACTTTAGACTGTCCAGACAAGAACACAGGGCTCCTTCTTCTCCACCTCCTAGACAGATCTTTCAGCATTTCTCACACTGACTCCAGTTACCTGTTCCTGAGGCTGAATCCCGGCCAAGTATGGTCAAGAGGTAAATGATCGTTTCTTACACCCAGTTCTCACTCATGAAATAGTGACATACTAAGGATACTATGGTCTGATTGTCCTTAACCTGGCTTATCCAAGGCAGTAATTCCACACAAAGAGTAGCAAGCCAAGAGGACCTCAGGTTGCCTGCCCCTCCATTAAGCACTCTGTTCCTAGAGTGGAGATATCACTCTCAACTTCTCCCAGGGAAGTAAAAGGATTAGCCTTTATGTCCAGCATCTCAACCCTTCAGAGGGGTTTCCCCAGAAGACTGGTTTTTGTCTTGGCATTCTTGTGACTCTAGTGGAGTCGAGCTGCCAGAGTGAGAATTGAAAAGGCGGAGTGAATGGACAAAAATTTCCATCTCTAATATTCTTCCTTGGGAGGAAGTGTTCATCCATGAGTCCAACACCTTATTTCTCTGGGATTACCCCCAAGAACTGGCACTTGGTTAGCTAGTCTGTGAGTGGAGCAAGAGAACTTACCAGAGGCTCAGGGGGCACAGAACATATAATTGAAAGAATGAGAAGCAGTGTGTAGGGTTGAGAAAAAGGACAATCAGATTATTATCTAAAATAAGATCTTGCTACTTTTAAAGTTTATAAATTATAAGCATGTAAAATTAAATAAAAACTGGATATTTCAACAGTATCAATATAGAAAGTATGAGAAGGCAATAAAGGCTTCCTAAATTTTTTGTATCATTTGAGGGAAGGACTTTCTACTGAAAAAATGATGCATATTTAAAAAATATAAATTTAAACATTTTTGAAAATATTAAAGGTAATTATTAAAATAAGAAAAATAATATATAAATTTAATCCAATAAGAAAACAAACAAAAAAATTATACCCATGAAAGGCAATAAAGTAGGAAAATTAAATGAGAAAGCACTATCTAGCAGTGCTAGAAGTGTTCAAATATATTATAAACATAAAAGTGATTCAATAAAGTTAAAGTATTAAAGACAGAGAAGCTCAGATTGTTTTTGAAGTTATTTTATTTTAATTTTATTAAGATATTGGCATATAATATTGTAATACTTTTAGGTTTACAGCATAATGATTTGATATATGTATATATTGTGAAATGATTACTTCAATAAGTTTAGTCAACACCCATTACCACACATGGATGAGAACATTTAAGATCTACTCTCTTAGAAAATTTTAAATAAACAACATGGTACTATTAACCATAGTCATTATGCTACACAGTACATCCCTAGGACTTATTTATCTCATAACTGAAAGTTTTTTTTCTTTGAACACCTTCACCTACTTTGTCAACTCCCCAGTCCCTTAACTGGCAACAACCAATTTCTTCTCTATATTTGCAAATTCTGTTTTTTGCTTTTGTTTTTAGATTTTTTAGATTCCACATGTAAGTAATATCATATAGTATTTGTTTTTCTCTATCTGATGAATTTACCTTAGCATATTACCTCAGTTTGATACATGTCGTCACATGACAAGATTTCCTTCTCTTTCATGACTGAATAATATTCCATTGCATATCTTCTTTATCTATTCATCTGTCTATGGACACTTAGATTGTTTCCATGTCTTGGCTATTATAAATAATGATGTAATAAACATGGGAGTGTAGGTATCTCTTTGAGATAATGATTTTAACTTCAGATAGATACCCAGAAGTGGAATTGCTAGATAATATGTTAATTATGCTTTTAATTTTACAAGAAACCTCCATACTTTCTTTTATAGTGGCTGCACCAATTTACATTCCCACTAACAATATACAAGGGAATCCTTTTTTCCACATTCTTGTCAACACTTGTTATTTCTTCCTTTTTGATGACAGTCATTCTAACAGGTGAGATGCTGTCTCACTGTGGTTTTGATTTGCTTTTCCCTGATGATTAGTCATGTTGAGCACCTTTAATGTACCTGTTGGCCATTTGCTTGTCATCATTGTAAAAGTGTTTATTTGGTTCATACACCCATTTGTAAATTTTTTACTTTTTTATTTTTCTATTGAGTTGTATGAGTTATTTATATATTTTTGGATATTAACCTCTTATCAGCTATACAATTTGCAAACATTTTCTCCCATTCTATAGGTTGCCTTTTTGCTTTGTTGGTGGCTTACTTTGCTATACAGAAGATTTTTAGTGTAATATAGTCCCACTTTTTTATTTTTGCTATTGGTACTTTTGCTTCTGGAGTCAAAAACTATATATATATATATATATATATACACACACACACACACACACACACACACACACACACATGCATACATACACACACACAGATATAGATATCTATATCTATATCTATATCTATATACACACACACAGATATATCTATATATAGATAGATCTATCTATCTATATATAGATATATAGATATATCTATATATCTATATATATATATAGAGAGAGAGATTTTTTTTTCCAAGACGAATGATTGGGAGTTTACCCCCTATGTTTTCTCCGAGGAGTTTTATGGTTTCAGGTCTTACATTCAAGTTTTCAATCCATTTTGAATTGATTTTTGTGTATGGTTTGAGATAATGATCCATTTTTATTTTTTTGCATGTGGCTGTCCAGTTTTCCTGACACAATTTATGGAAGAGACTATCTTTTCTCCATTGTATAGTCTTTAGTTTTTTGTCATAAATTAATTGACCACATATGTGTGGGTTTATTTTGGGGGCTCTCAAGTCCAGTTGGGTTTTAACAATTTAGTTCCATGCTGCTTAGAACAGACACACCTAAATCAAAACAGCATTGCTAGATTGAGCCTAAAGAAATTCTGCCTCCCAGCTAAATTACTGCCACAACTTTCATCTGCTCCTTGTGTATAATGGTGATGGTATGTAATTTTGCATTTTGCTTCCTACTTTAAGACTGTCTTTATTTCTCTATCAGTGTGAAAGGCATATAGTTGACCATGGATTTTTCAAAAATAGATTGCTCAAAACAACAAAAGTTAACTTATCAAATAAAATGAAATCGATAAAGTATGCATATATTTAAGTATGTATGTAAAATAATGTTTAGCTTACAAACTGAGTACGAAATTCATTACAGCAATAGCTGTTTTTGCTTTGTATAATAGTATCACTAACTTAATTGAACACATAATATATGCAAGGCATTGTTCTAAGTTCTTTGGATTTGTTTTTTAATTTCTACAATAAAAATGTTGAGAGATAGTCACTACTGTCATCCTCTGCTTACAGAGAAGGAATATAAAAAAAAAGAGTGGTAAAATAATTTTTCTAAGGCTAACATAGAAACAAGATTTGAACTCAAGCTATGAGGCTCTAGAGCTTGCAATATAATTTTTACTGTATTTCCTCTCAAAGTGTTTTGAATTTTTGAATAACAAAGCAAAAATAATTTTGGCTTTTTGTGGGAAGCCTGAGATTAAGGATTGCAAGGTACAGGAATAAGCACAGGAATATAAAGTTGAGGATAAAGAAAATCTCAGGAACCTAGAATCTGTGAAAAAGATGTGCCTTGGAAAAGGTTCAGTTGCTGAGTATAGCTAAGTGACTTTAAAAACGGAGTTCTTTCCAGTCAAGATGGTGGAGCAGGAAAACACGGTGCTTGTCACCTGTCATGACCACATCAAAATTACAATTAACTTATAGGACAACCATCCATGAGAATCACCTGAAGTCTAGCTTAATAGAACTCTTATAACTAAGAATACACAGAAGAAACCACATTGAGGCTTATAGGAGTGGCAGAAATAAGACATGTGCTGGGCCTACACACATGCGGCAATTGAGAATTGGGAGGGATAGATCAGCTGCAGTGGTGCCCTGTGAAGATCAAGGAGTCCCAGCTCCACAATAAATTCCCCAGCTTGGAGCACTAGTGCCAGGAAGAGAAGTCTCCACAATGAGAGTCCCCACCCTGGCTGTGAAAACCTGTGAAAATTGAGTGAGGTGAAGGGCTGATGTATTCCCAGGCATTCTTCTTAAAAAGCCCATCCATGCAGGGATTTACTTGCAGACAGACTCATTTGCTCTGAGCACCAATGCTGGTGCAGTAGTGCAAAAGGTGCCAGGGATTATGGGGTGGAACTTAATTGTCTGGCTTCAGGTGAGGGCTGGAGCATCAGCTTTCTCCAAGAGAGAAGTATTGGCAAAAGCCATTTTTACATTGTTGAGCCCTCCCCGAACCCAACATGCAGACACAAGCAGGCATTGTATCTGAATCTTCATCAACTTGGCTAAGACTGTTCACACTGCCCTAGTGATTCCCTGAGACCCTTTCAGTGGCTTTTCTATAGAAACAACCTGTCTCAGCTTATGCTGTGGACTTCCCTAAAATCCCTCAAAGATCCACAAGTCCAAATAAGCAAAATCTGGCCGTAGCATGTCCCATACCAGTTGCTAAGCAGCCCTAATTCCAGCACTAGTGGCCTCTGGCTTCCATTTATAGCTTAGACTCTCCCAGGTACCTCCAAGCCCAGAAAAAATGGCAACAATCAGCAGATCACTTTACAACTTATACTAAGTGGCCCAGGGCAGAGCATAGTCAGTGGCTGACCTTGGCCTGCAACAGAGCTTGTTTCAAGATGTCCCCAAACCAACATACCTGGTGGCCATATTCAGACCACAGCAGAACACCACCCAAACAGTGCCACAAACAACAACAATAACAAAACAAAATAACACCCAAAGGGAAGATTAGGCAGGGACCATATCTCTGCTAAAACTAATTCTGCTCTGTAAAGTCAGCCCTTGCACAACAACTTCTTCATTGTAGTCACCAGCCAGTCCTCTCAACCAGTCAGCATGAGAGTCAGTCCCACCCATTGAGGTGCAAACAGCAACCAAGGCACAGCTACAATAGAAGGGCACATACAACCTACATATGGGACATACCTGGATCATCCTGCTCCAGTGACCAGGGAGACTGTGTCACTAGTCCCCACAGGAAACCTACTACAAGAGGCCACTCTACTAAGACTGGGAGACATAGAAGCTCTACCTAATACATAGAAACAAACAGGCTAGCAGCCAAAATAGGTAGACAAAGAAACATGTACCAAATGAAAGAACAGAACAAAGTTCCAGAAAAGGAACAAAACAAAATAAAGACAAGCAATCTATCAGATGCAGAATTCAAAACACTGTTTACAAGGATGCTCAAAGATATTGTGAGAACTTCAACAAAGAGATAGGAAACATAAAAATGGAGATAAAAAATAACAACAAAAAAAAAAACAAATGAAGAATGTAAGAAAATAAAGAATACATTAGAGGGAATCAACAGTAGCATAGATGAAGCAGAAAATTGAATTAGCAATTTGGAACACCCAATTAGAGCAGCAAAAAGAAATAGAAATTAAAAATGTGAGACTAGTTTAAGGGGCATCTAGGACAACATCGAAAATACCATCATTTTCATCGTTGGGGTATCAGAGGAAGAGAAAGCAAAGAATTGAAAACCTATTTGAAGAAGGAATGATGAAAAACTTTCCTAACCTGGCAAAAGAAATAGACATACAAGCCCAGAAAATGAAGAGAATCCCAAACAAGATGAACCCAAAGAGGCCCACACCAAGACACATCATAATTAAAATGTCAAACGTTAAAGACAAAAAGAGAATCTAAAAAGCAGCTAGAGAAAGGCAATTAGTTATGTACAAGGGAGCTCTCATAAGACTGTCAGCTGACTTCTCAACAGAAACTTTGCAGGCCAAAAGGACTGGCAGAAAATATTCAAAGTGATGAAAAGCAAGGCCTACAACCAAGACTACTCTATCCAGCAATGTTATCATTTAGAATGAAAGGACAGATAAAAAGTTTCCCAGACAAGACAAATCTAAAGGAATTCATCACCACCAAACCAGTATTACAAGAAATGTTTTTTTTTCTTGCTTTACTGAAACATAATAAACAACTAGTTGTTTGTGTTTATATTATACAATTTAATGAGCTTTTTTCAATTATAGTTGTCATACAGTAATATATTTGTTTCAGTTGTACAGCATAGTGATTAGAGATCTATATAACTCACAAAGTGATCACCACACTAAATCCAGTAACTTTCTTCCCTCTTACATATTTATTACAACATTGTTAATTATTTTCTTTATGCTACATTTTATATCTCCAGGTCTATTTTGTAACAATCCTTTTGTACTTCTTAATACCTTTGCCCTTTTCTACTGTCCCCCCAATCCCCCTCCCATAGAGTAGCCCTCAAAATACTCTCTGCATGTATGAATTTATCTGTTTTTTTTTTACTGTGTTGTTTATTTATTTATTTATAGATTCCACTTGTATGTGAAATCATGTGATATTCGTCTTTCTCTATATAACTTTTCATTCAGTGCAATACCCTCTAGGTCCATCAAAGCAATATCTTTTTCCAACCACTTCCTTTTAGTCTGTGGGTGCCTTTGAATCTAAAGTGAGTCTCTTGGAGTCAGCATGTGTAGGGGTCTTATTTTCTTATCCATTTAGCCACTCTATCTTTTGGTTGGAGTGCTTAATTATTTTCCTTTTGAGTTATTTGTTGATAAGAATGTAGTTATTACCATTCTTTATTCCTGTTTTTGATACATGATTTTTCTTATTAAAGAAGTCCCTCTAACATTTCCTGTAATACTGGCTTGGTATTGATAAATTCCTTTCACTTATTTTTGTCTGGGAAGCTCTTTATCTGTCCTTAGAGCCTAAATGATAGCTTTGCTGGATAAAGTATTCTTGGTTTAGATCCTGAGTTTTCATCATGCCAAACATTTTGTGCCAATCCCTTTGGTCCTGCAGTTTCTTTGGAGAAATCAACTGTGAATCTTATGGAAGATTCTCTTGTAGGTAACTCACTGCATTTTCTTTCTGCTTTAAAGATTCTCTCTTTGTCTTCAACTTTTAACATTTTAATTATAATGTATCTTGATGTAGGCCTCTTTGGGTTCCTTTTTCTTGGGACTCTCTGAGCTTCATGAGGTTGTATGTCTATTTCCTTTAACAGGTTAGGGATGTTATTTCTTCAAATAGCTCTTCAATGTCTTGTTTAACTTCAGGTGCCACTATGACACTGATATTTTTTTACATTGAATTGTGTTCCATAGGCTCCTTAAATTATTGTTGTAGTCATGGCTTCTTTTTTTTCTTGCCATCCTGGTTGGGTGTCCTTAGCTTTCCCATCTTCTATATGTTATCTACTCTGTTGATTCCCCCTAATATACTCTTCATCACACTGTGAAGGGGGAGAGTTCAACAGGAGAACAATGGATACTGCCAGAACTTTTGCCTGGGAGAGACCCTTGTCTCTGTCTCTCATTCCAACTGCTCAGTGTTCACTTGTAAGTCCATGGTGCTCCTAGATCAGCCAACCTGGTGCTGATGCTCAGAGCAAGTAGGACCTTCACTGTGAAAAACCACTTGTGGACACAGCCCCTTTAAGAGGCATCTGCAGCTGCCAGCTGAAGCTGCTGCAGCCTCTGTCCCACTCAGCCACTCGGAAACGGGCAGCCTCAAATCTTTGCCCCCTCCTACCTTCTACCATTGCAGGGTGATTTTTTATTTCTCTCCCTAGTTGTAGTTCTTCTGTTCATCTAGATCCCAGGCAACTTTGCTTACTGTTTGCTCCGTGTTTCTGTCACAACTTTGATTTGGTTGCAAGAGGGATGAACAAAGCCTATATCATCTATGCCATTTTTTTCCTTCCCACAAGGAGTTTCAAGGAGACTTCTTTAAGAAGAAGAAGATAATATATATATATATATATATATATATATATATATATATATATATATAATATGAGTAATAAAATGGCAATAACTACATATCTAACAACAATTAGTTTAAATCTAATGGATTGAATGCCCCAACCAAAAGACGGGTGGCTGAATGGACGAGAAAACAATACCATTACTTGTGCTGCCTCTAAGAGACTTACTTCAAATGAACTACACACACAGAGTAAAATAAAAGGATAGAAAAACTTTGCCATGAAAATGGAAATGAAAGAAAAAACTGGGTTAGCAATACTTACACTAGAAAAAATAGGCTTTAAAACACAAGCTGTAACAAGAGACAAAGAAGGACTCAGTAATCCTCCTTCTATGTATTTATCCAAAGAAACCCAAAACATTACTCTGAAGGGACATGTGAATCCATATATTCACTGCAACATTATTTACAGTAGCCAAGATATGGGAGCAACCTGGGTGTCTATCTGTGGATGAATGGATAAAAATGAGGTAGTATATATGTACAGTGGAATATTATTCAGCCATTAAAAAAGAATAAAATGTTGCTGTTTGTAACAACGTGGATGGACCTTGAGAATATTGTACTGAATGGAGAAAGTCAGACAGAGAAAGACAAATATCATATGATTTCACTTAAATGTGGGATCTAGAGAACAGGATAAATGAACAAACCAAACAGAATATAAGCTTATAGATACAGAGAGGATTTTTATGGTTGCTAGATTGGAGGATGAAAGGATGAGTGAAGGGTGAAGGAATTAAGAGATGCAATTGGTATTTACAAAGAATCATGAAGATGTAGAGTATAACATGGAGAATATAGTCAGTAATAACTATGTGTCGTGTCACATGTGTATTGAATTTATCATTTTGATAACTTTATGAGCTTTATAAATGTCTAATCATTGTGTTTCACACCTGCAACTAACATAATATTGTATGTCAACTATAATTGAAATAAATAAAAAATACTATTGGCAAAATAAAAAAAAACTGAGTTGTTTGACATAGATTTAAAGTTTTACTGTTACACTATAATGCAATCTTCCAATTGTTAACCGTTCAATCATCAATAAAATTCTGTTGCACACATAAAAATTAAAAGTAAAATAAAAATATATCTAACATATTATAATAAAATAAAGCAAGTGCAGAATATTAATATTAGACAAAATAACTCAAAATTAAAAATTAAAATTAAAAATATATTGATAAACTATTCCATATATAAAATATATATAACATTATATGGCAATTAATCATTGTGTATAACAACATAGTTTTGAAATAGATGAAACAAAATTAATAAATTATTAGTCCTATTAGCATCTCAGTTTCAATATTTTTTTAAAAAATAATGATGAGATGTCAGGTGTCTAGTGTGACATATATCACTCCATTTTGTACTACAAAATGTTTATAAATGGTAATAACAAGAGACTATACACTGTATTTTTAGAATAGCCCATGTAATAAAATAAGGGATTCAAATGAATTAAAAAATTATATGAGCACTCTCATTAGGAAACAAAGTTATGAAATAATTTTTTTTTGAAGACTTGTATGTATTAGGTTCTGGGTCTCTTTCAGTGCAAGTTTAGAAGTTTTTCAAATAACTTTTTCATTTACCACAAGAAAAAAAACTCATTTTTTTAACTGACATATTTTCAGATTAATGTTTGGATTATTTAGAAAAACATAGTTTAAAAAATTGGTTTGCTTTTCACTTATGTGGCACCAGTTGATGCTAAACAAAACAAAGTTGACCAATTATTTTTATTAAAACATTATCAGAAGTGTTATGTGAGAGAGATATTTGTTCTTAAATCAATAACCAACACAGGTCTCCCATAGTTCTTTTTCTGAGCAACCTCTGAAAAAAGCACTTTATATGACAGCTTCTTATGCATGCATGTATATAGAAAAGAAGAATAATTATGTTCAAATTAAGGAACCAATTTATGAAAAATATTCTTATTCAAAATTCAGTTTGACTTTTTTTTTATTATTTATTATGTCTCCATAGCTGATGCTATCCTGAAGCAGCTTCTACAAAATTTTTATTACTAGTGGTAAACTCAACCACTTGATTCTCCTTGTGTTAGAGGTGTCCAATTAAGGAATTTTAGAGGAAGAGATGCTTTCTAGAAAACCATTTAAATCAAAGAGCAGCTCCCCTTACTTCCCCCAAAAAGAAAGTCAACACTCTGATAAATTGTAGCTGTGAGTTTCAGTTAACAACTATTCTAAGTAAAATCTCCAGCATAATGTATGATTTTACACTTCATCATAATTCAGTAGACCTCCAAGAACTAACACTGAGCTCTCTGAAGATATCATCCACACTGGTTCTGTATTTTTTATAAACATTTTAAAAGAAATTTCATGTGGAAGTTTTGATATTCTACCCAAACCCTGAGCAGTTAGTAAATCTGTAAATTGACTGATTTATCACTCAAGAATCTTTTAGAAACATGGGACTTAAAAATAAAAATAAAAAATAACACTCTGTGAGTTGCCTATTTTAGCAGCAATATCTGTGAAACTGAGTATCTAGGAATTTTTAGTATTCTCATAATTGTGGTTTGGAGCTGCAAGTGTGTAGTGCATATTTAACAAGATGATATGTCTGTAGAATATTATTTGTCCGTGGGGAAAAGAAATAAGGAAACTTATGTATGTGTATCTAATGCAGAAGAAATAATTCTTTCTTATCTTTTGCTTAGATGGTTTTCTGTGGTTACTATTTCCTTCAATCATAGTTTTAAGCTTGTATATACAAAATATTACTCTGCCTGACTTTTTCTTAAACTCCTCACTTGGCTTGCTCCTCTTCATTCTTCAAAATCATACAGTTTCCTCTTCAAAATTTTTCATTTCTCTCTGGAATAGTGAAGTCCACGCATTACATGCTCTAATAGCACCCTCTGTTTTTTACTCATAACATGCATCAGGATAGTAATAATTTTTTTTACTACTGGAAAAGAATAGTTTATGTAACTTGTAAGCTCAAGAAGAGCAGTAATGATGCATATTTTTTACTGGTATATTAATAGTATCTACAATAGCACTGAGAACAGAGTGGTGTTGAATAAGTCTTTGTTCTATGAGTGAGTGACAACATGCATGAATGAAAGAATGAAATTATTGAAAGGTAATTAGTAGGATAGTCAATGTAGAAGCCAACCATATCATTAACTTAACTAATGCTAAATCTCTCATTAAATTCCCTTCACATATGAACATTCAGAACCTGCTTGAAAATAATCCACTGCACCTTGAGTTTAAAATCAAAACTATATATCTTGAATATATATTTCGAATGGGCTAATACTTCTAGGTTAAATAAAATTCTATAAATTACAATAGATATTCCAGTTTGATGAAGTCCTGTATCTGTTGATATATTTATTAAGACTTTAAGATTCAAGTGCATTTTTCATGTGTCATCATAGAAAAATGTACTATTGCTTTGTTAACACAAACACAAACACAAATATACACATAATGTGCAAAGATCTAGAGTACCAACACTAAATCCCATCAAAGCTTGTTGAAGATAAGACTAAAACTGTTTCTTTATTATTGACACATAATTTAAATTATATCAAGAAACACAGTAAATTAATGTTATGTATATATCAGGCATTTAATAAACTTCCAATTAAATTTAATTTTAGAGTATCAAGCAAAGCTTTTCCTGAATTTTTCTTACTTTCAAATGCATTAGCTTAGTTTTAGGCAACCTTGTATATTGTATGAAGTAATGAAAAACATATCAATTTCATTAAATGGTTTTGAACAACTTGCTTTCAGCAAAATATTAAAGTTTTAATGCACTCTTCAGTGATTGTGTGAATAGTAACAGATTTTAAACAAAGGTAAATAGAAAAAATCTTTTAACTCCATATATCTCCAATTCATGAAATTAATATTTTTGGGTAGAAAAAATTTATGGTAGGAGATATCTTTATTAGAAGTTAATGAGGGAAAACATTTAAATGTATCTTGATGAAAAAAAAAGTCACTATTATGCTCAAGCTCAATTATGGGCATTTCTCAGTTTCCATTAATCATTTATTTTTACATTTTGAGTTTTACAAGCATAGATGAATATAGCCTATTGATAGATTAATTGCATTAAGTTTTCATAGATCCAAAGATTTTTTTGTTTCTGTATTTTTGCTGACAGCATATTTAAATTTAAAAAAATATATTTTTCCACTAAAGCAACAATATATTCATTTGAGCTTGCTTTTATTATACATTTGGCAAATGTTAAGAAATGCTTACTTTCTTTTTCTCAGTCTTCCAGGGCCTATAGTCTAAGCAGGAATACAATTATTATGAAGATATTTTAATAGGTTTAAATACTCTGGAGATACCCCCTCCTTTCTGTATTTAATAAGGAAAATCACCTTCTGTGAATTCAATAAAAGTTGAAGCTCTGACAAAGATTTATACTATATTGCACACTGAACCCATTGTACAATGATTCCCATGTGTACTCAGTTATCAGAATAATATTCTTTGGCTGTCCGATCAGCTTACATTTTATGCCAACAACAGAAAATTTAAAATTACATGAGGCTGAGGCAATAAAAATATTTATTTATATATCCATTTACACAATACCTTAAACAAGCTAAGTAGAAACATAATTTTGGATGTTTACTTTTATTTTTACTGCATAATGTGAGTTTCTAACCCAATGATAAGACTTTATCATCTGTCGCCATTTTAATGTAGATTTTCAAGTGAAACCATCTTTGTTTTCTTGCGAACATAACTGTGAGCCAAATAATTAAGTTAGCTATGACTGTCAACTCATTTTAATATTAACAGCCTTCATTAACACATTGTTCTCTGTCATGTATAAAAAGAAACATTTTTAAAAATTGTAGTAGAGAGTCACTGCTCTCATGAATACTCCCACACATATTCTTAAACACTCTCTTTACTTGAATTAGAAAAACACATCTATAAATGTGCAGATGCAATTTTCTTTCAAGGAAAAACATATAATTTAACTGCATGCATAAATAAGTATTAACGTGTATACATAAAGTGCTTGATCTGTAGAATTTTGCTTGTACAACACATATTTGTTGTTTTTTAGCCAACTTGCTCTCTGTTTACAGTAGCTGCATTTGTTGCATAAGCAGTTATAAATTATGCTGTCAAACAACTGTGCTCCCGTGGATTCCAGAGATCATTCTCTGACAGTATATGTACGTATGCGAGCGTGTGCACACACGCACGTGCATTTGTAAAAACAAAAATTGTAGCTACATAAATTTATATAACTTAATTCTAGCGAGTAAATGTTTTTGCATATTAAAAATGACTTTCTGAAATAACCCATTAGACATGACAGAGAGAAAAATAAATTGATATAAACCATGTCAAAATTCATTTTACTATAGTTTTGGCAAGGTCTAAATGCAAATTTTTAGCATAACTGAAGTCATATTTTTAATTATTTTGCATTGAGAATATTGACAGTTTGTAAAAAATAATAGTCCCCAAATAGTAAGTAATTTTGGAAATATCATACACATTTGCTATCACACAATATCTTTTTCTTCCTTAATGCCACGTTAAGGGCTCAAACAATATATTTATTTAATAAAAATATAATAGTCATGTTAATAACATCAGTTGATTAAAGAAACCCACATGACAGGCAGACATAGTAGAAATCAATCCAATTAATTTTTTTAGACAAGCAGTAAGAATGAATTCAAGATCATGTATCTAGAACAGTACTCTCCGATATTGGAAGAGGAAAAGTAGAGAAGGATAAAATCATCTTCAACTAAAAATAAAATAAGGGATATTATATACTCAATCTGAGCCCCATTGGAGGAATTAAATTGCTATTGGATATTTGAAACCATTTCAATAACTGGTGACCATTGTCATCTATTTGACCATCAAGCAACCAGCAGAGTTGGAAACACTTTTACAGTAGATTCATATTTTACATTCACTATTATAACATCTTGTTTGTTATAACAAGGCTATTTCCATGTTCTAGCAGGTGGCCCATAATCATAGTTTCATTGATTTGGTGATAGTGACATCTATTAAACCCCAAATCCTATACAACAGATGGCTTCCTCCAGTTCCTGCCTATGAGGATGTCAAGGTTAATATAACAAGACATTGTTTTTTTTTTTTTGCATTTATTTTTCATGTTAAAATCATATTTCCCAGAACTGTAAAGTCTTTTTAAGTTTTATAGAATTTGTAAAAAAAAAATTCTTGGTAATTGAGACTTGAAAACAAGAGTTGCTGAGCGGCGAGAACAAAGCTAGAATAAAAGGAGATGTGAAAAAGCATTAAATATTGAATAATGGTTTCATTAACATTTACGTGTTTTTTTTTCTGAAACTATAAAAAATATTTCCCCTTGGATACTAAAGGTGGTTCATCATTTAAAATTTTTTAATATATCAAAAATTTTTATAAACCATTAAGTTTGTTTAAAAGGAATTTTTCTAGTTTAATTATTAAGCTGTCAGTATTACTTCTGTATCTATATATGTAACCTTATTTTTTAAAAGAAAAATATTTAAATTTTGAGTCTCATTATTTTACTATGATTAGATAATGGTTAAGAGGGAGATATAACTTTTTTCTATTAAATGATTCTCCAGAATCATCTTTGCAATGTTCAGTGACTACTATTTCATAGTCAAAAACTAAACTAAAATTTGCCTTTGCTTCAATTATTGGGATATTTAAGGATAAAGCATGGGGACTTTGTGAAAGGTAACCAGGCAGATACATCAGAACTTTTCTTTGTTACTACTGTCTGGAGATCAACACATTAGATAAAACTGGTAAAAGAGAGTTTTTAATTAGCCAACATACACGTGGCGTATTTTATATTTCTAGTTTTTGTTTTTCTCCCTGTACCACTACTTTTACATATGGAACTTGAGTTCAATAAGGACAGGGATTTGTTGTTATTGTTATTACTGGTAAATCCCCAGTATCTAGTATAGTGACTGGAACAGCATAGGTATACAATACATATTTGTCAAATGAATGAATGGTTACAAACACATTTTAAGTTATCAATATAATTTATTAATGATATGTAGAAATGAAATAGATCATTCAAATATCTATCTCCTCACTAAGATAACTTATATAGAAAGTGTCTGATTTAGAGGAAGATAAATGCTATTATCTATCTGTTTTTGTTAATATAAGGGTATTTGTCTAGACATTCCACTATTTAAGGGGACATATTAATGCCAAAATTTAATTTACCAAAAGACCAATTTGTCCACTTATAATTCAGGTGAGTTGACTAAATTTGACAATAAACATATTTCAGAGGAGTTTGGAGAAACATAGCAGATTGAGAAACGTCCCAAGATTTCTCTCCTTTAAACAATAAGCTGAACAACTAAAACTCAATAAAAAGTGGCCAAACTGTACACCAGCACGTCCAAGCATGGGATCTGTGCATATAGGCTACCGCCAGTCAGAACACCGGGTGTAGGGCAGTGGACTGGGAGAAATAAAGAAGTTGCCTCTCAGAGCGACCAGAGATTCCTGTAGGAGGAGAGGGAGGAGGGAAAGTGCAGTGAGTTCTTTGAACAGCCTTGTATGGGAGAGTTGTGAATTCTACACGGCCAGTGGCAGGGATCAGTCCATGGGGAAGAAAGCAGAGAAGCAGGATGGCAGAGAAACAACAGTTGATTTTTAATAGCCACTGTTGCAAAATCGAGGCTGAGCTGCAGCCTCCAACTCCTAACTCAGAGGACCCCTCCTTCATACCCTCTGACACTGATCAACACAGAACCCCAGGGGAATCTGAGCAAAACTGATGAGACTCTCATTATTAAGGCTTTATATGAAGCAGGGATACAAGAGGCTCACACTCCACCTACTGGAAACCAAAAGAAAAGCACATTCTTTGAAGCAGGTTAATGAGAGACCTTTATATAATAAATCTTTCTGAAAAAACAGCACAGTACTCTAATATTAATGCCCAGATGGAGAAATGGTCCATTAAACACCATGAACAACCAAGATGACAAGGCATCTCAGAAAGAAAGAGAAACATCTCCAGAAAATAAGCTTATAGACATAGAAATATGTGACTTGAATGACAGAGAATTCAGGATGGCACTTCTGAAAAAACTCAGTGAGTTCTGAAATGAGTCATATCAACAATTTCAGGTGTTGAAAAAAACAACTAGATGAGCAAAATGAGTTCTTTAGCAAAAAGATTGAAACCTTCAAAAAAAAAAAAAACAGAATAGATCTTCTGGAGATAAAAAAAAAAAAAACACTGCAAGAGTTGAAAAATGAAATAACAAGCTTGGGAAGTAGAGTTGACCACATGGAGGAAAGGATCAGTGATATGGAAGACAGAAATCTTGTAAGAAATCAGAAGAAAGAAGAGAGAAACTGAAAAATAAAAAATAATTGAAGAGAAATTCAAGAACTAGCTGACATCAGGAGAGAAAACATAAGAAAAATGGGCATTATTTAAGGTGAGGAAAAGGAGCAGGGACTAGAAAGCATTTTCAGACAAATAGTGGACAAGAATTTCCCAAATCTAAGGAAAGAGCTGAAGCTTGGAATTCAAGAAGTCAACAGAACACTCAATTATCTCAACCCAAAAAGGCCTTCAACAAGACACAGTGCATTAAAATTATCGAAAATCAACAACAAAGACAGAATACTCAGGGTAGCCAGGGAGAAAAAAATGAAAATTTATAAAGGAAAACTCATTAGATTATCCTCAGAATTCTCAGCGCAAATCTTACAAACTGAAAGGGAATGGAATCAAATATTTAAACTTATAAATGAAAGGAGCTATGAGCCTAGAATAGTGTATCCAGCTAAGCTCTCCTTTAGATATGAAGGAGAAATTAAGACCTTTTCAGACATACAAAAATTGAGGGAATTCTCCACTATGAGGCCTACACTAAAGGAAATACTGAAAGGGGTCAGCTCACCTAAAACAAAATGACAAAAAAAGAATACATAATTAGGAGTAAAGTGACTATCAGACAAATAGAAGCAGAGGATTCCAACCCTTATTAAGAACAGGACATTATAAGCTTAAGCAATAATAAGAGAATAATTATAGAAAGAGAGTAATGAACATTCAGCATTCATAGGAACAAATTAAGAAAACAATGACTGAAAAGGGGAGGATTCAAAGATACAAATTCACAAAGGGAAATGGGGATAAGTCATAATGGTAAACACACACTAAAGATTCAGAAATAAAGTATATAACATAAAACAAGAAGAACCAGAGAGAAAACACACAAAAGCCAATCAAAATACAGAAACCAGAAACACAAGAATAAGGAAGCAATGGAAACATCGAGCTACCAGAAAGCAAAAGATAAAATGGCTAGAAGAAGAATTCTTATATCAATAATCATCCTAAATGAAAATTGGACTAATCTCATGAATAAAAATGTACAGATTTGCAGAATGGATCAAAAAAGAAAACCCAACCATATGCTGCTTCCAGGGGACACATCGCACTTCCAAAGACAAATATAGACTCAAAGTGAAAGGTTGGAAATTGATATTTTAAGCGAAAGGCACTCAGAGAAAAGTGGGAGTAGTAGTACTAATATTGGATGAAATAAACTTCACAATAAAAAAAGATAAAGAAAAATACTGAGGGACACTTCATAAGGATAAATGGAATCATGCACTAAGAAGACATAACACTTATTAATATCTATGCACCCAATAAGGGAGCTCTGAAATATGTAAAGCAATTACTAATGGAATTAAAAAGAGAAACAGACCAAAACACTATCGTAGTAGGGGACCTAAATATGCCACAGTCAGATATGGACAGATTATCCAAACAGAAAATCAATAAGGAAATAACATCCATTAATGACACATTAGACCAACTGGACATAATGAACATTTACAGAGACTTCCATCCTCAAACAGCTGCTCTTAAATTCTTCTCTAGTGCACATGGAACATTCTCAAGAATTGATCACGTACTAGGACACAGAGATAGCCTCAACAAATGTAAGAGGGTTGAAATCATAGCAACCATATTCTCAGATCATAATGCTTTGAAACTAGAGATCAACTGCAAAAAAGAAGCAGGAAGAAACAGAAATATATAAAAGTTAAAGAACATGCTACTGAAGAATAACAGGGTCAGAGAAGAAATAAAGAGAGATCAAGAGAAACATAGAAACTAATAATGATAGTAAAACATATCAAACATTTGATGAAAAAAAGAAAGTTCATATCATTATAGCCCTATCTCCAAAAACGACATCGGGTCCAAATAAACAAGCTAATACTTCATCTTAAAAATCGAAAAAAGGAAGAACAAATTACCTAAATTCAGAAGTAGGAAAGAAATAATGAAAATTAGAGCAGAAATAAGTGAATTTGAAAACAAACAAACAAACAAAAAAAACAATAGAAAAAATAAATGCAACAAAAAGCTGGTTCTTTGAGAAGTTTAATATAATTGACAAACCACTGGCTAGACTCACTAAAGATAAAAGAGAAAGGACACAAATAAACAAAATCAGGGATGAAAGACAGGAAATTATGACAGTCTTCATAGAAACACAAAGGATGATACAAGAATACTATGGAAAAGTATATCACACCAAATTTAATAACCTAGAAGAAATGGACCAGTACTTAGAAAAGCACAATCTTCCTGGACACTAATCAAGAACTGGAAAATCTAAACACATTGATCAGTAGTATGGAAATTGAAACGATCATCAAAAATCTAGACAGTAATCAAGAACTGGAAAATCTAAACAGACCAATCGGTAGTATGGAAATTGAACAATCATCAAAAGCCTACCAAAAAATAAAAGTCCAGGACCAGATTGCTTCAACCATGAGCTCTACCAAACATTCAAAAAGATTTAATACCTATTCTCCTCTAACTCTTCCAAAATATAGAAGTGTAGGCAATACTTCTCAACCCATTTTATGAGGCCAATATTACCATGATAGCTAAACCTGCTAATGATAACAGAAGGAAAGAAAACTACAGGCAGATATGTTTTGTGAACACAGGTGAAAAAATCCTAAATAAGATACTAGCAAACTGAATATAGCAACATATTAAAAAGATTATACACCACGATCAAGTGGGCTTCACCCCAGAGGCACAGGGATAGTTCAACGTACACAAATAGATGAATGTGATAGACCATATACAAAAATTAAAAAATAAGAATCGTATGATCATATCAATATATGCAGAATTTGACAAGATACATTCATTTATGATCAAAACACTTAACAAAATCAGTATAGAAGGAAAGTACCTTAACATAATAAAGGCTATATATGACAACCCTTGAGCCAACATTATACTTAATGGTGAAGAACTAAAAATCTTCCCTCTAATCAGGAACTAAGCAAGGCAGTCCTCTATTGCCACTGTTATTCACTATAACATTGGAGGTCCTAGCAAGTGCAGTCAGGCAAGAGAAAGATATAAAAGGCATCCAAATAAGAAACAAAGAATTCAAACTGTCACTATTTGCAGATGACATGCTTCTCTATATAGAAAACCTTAAGGATTCCACAAGAACAATACTAGAAACAATAAGCAAATACAGTAAAGTTTCTGGATACAACATCAACGTTCAAAAATCCATAGTGTTCCTATAGTCTAATAATGAAGCATCAGAAAAAGAAGTGGAAAAAATAATTACTTTGCAATTACAACAGAAGAAGTAAAATACCTAAGTATTAATCTAAAGAAACATGTGAAGGACCTATATAATAAAAACTAGAAGACCTTATTAAACAAAATTGAAGAAGATACAAAGAAATAGAAACATATTCCACATTCTTGGAATGAAAATCAACATAGTTAAAATGACCATATTACCTAAAGTATTACACAGATTTAATGCAATCCTCATCAAAATCCCATCGGCATTTTTTGAAGAAATAGAACAAAAAATCATCAGGTTTGTATGAAAGCACAGAAGACCCCGAATTGCCAAAGCCATCCTGAGAAAAAAGAATGAGTTTGGAGGCATCACTCTATCCAAATTCAAATTATACTACAAAATGACAGTAATCGAAAATGCATGATACTGGCAGCAAAACAGACATATGGACCAGTGGAACAGAATCAAGAGTCAAGAAGTAAACCAATATTTATATGGACAAATAATATTCATCAAAAAAGTCAAAAACATACAGTGGAGAAAGAAAAGCCTCTTCAATAAATGGTTCTAGGAAAACAGAAAACCCACCTGCGAAATGAACCTAGACAGTTGCCTATCACCACACACCAAAATTAACTTAAAATTGATTAAGGACCTGAATATAAGACCTGAAATAATAAAATGCCTAGAAGAAAACATAGGAACTAAACTCAAGGACCTTGGACTTTATGGATTTTATGAATTTGACCTCAAAGGCAAGGGACATAAAAGCTAAAATAAATGAATGGGACCACATCAAACTAAAAAGCTTCTGCTCAGCAAAAGAAATCATCAACAAGGCAAAGAGACAACCATCCAAATGGGAAAATGAATTTGCAAGCAATGCCACAGATAAAAGCCTAATATCCAAAATACACAAAAACTCATACAACTCAATAACAAAAAAGCAAATGATCTAATTAAAAAATGGGGGAGAGGACCTGAACAGACACTTCTCCCTAGAGGACATACAAATTGCCATCAAAGATATGAAAAGATGCTCAACATCGCTAGCTATTATGGAATGCAAATCAAAACCATAATGAGATACCATCTCACACCTGTTAGAATAGCTATAATCAACAGGACAAGTAATAACAAATGCTGGAGAGAATATGTAGAAAAAGAAACTCCATACACTGCTGATGGGACAGCAAATTGGTACAGCCACTATGGAAAGCAGTATGAACTTTCCTCAAAACACTAAGAATTTATCTACCATATGATCCAGCAATCCCTCTACTGGGTATTTACCCCAAAGACTTGAAATCTCATATCCAAAAAGATATTTGCACACCGATGTTCATAGTAGCATTATTCATAGTGGCCAGGGCATGGAAGCAACCGAAGTAACCTACGATAGATGATTGGCTAAAGAAGTCGTGTTACATATATACAATAGAATATTATTCAGCCCTAAGAAGAGATGAAATACTGCCATTTGAGACAACATGCATGGACCACAAGATAATCATGCTAAGCGAAATAAATAGGACAGAAAAAGTTGAAAATCACATGATATCACTTGTATGTGGGTATAAACCTAAAAGCAACAAATGGACAGGACAAACAGAGACTCATGGACATGGGCTATAGACTAGTGGTTACCAGAGGGTAAGGAATGGGGAAGGTATTTAGGTAGACAGTGTGCAAAGGAGTTAAATATGGGATGAAAGAGAGAAATCTAACTATGGGGTGTAAACACATGGTGTAAACATATATATGCCTTACTGTTAAAGTTTACAGCTGAAACTTATTTGATTTCATTGACCAAAGTCACCATAAAAAAATAATTAATTAATTAAAAAATATATTTCTGGTAACTAGATTATAATTAATTCCTAGCAAAATATATTATTAATTGTCATATATCCAGGTGATTAAAATTTATTTTGAAGGACACAAGGACAAAGCATAATACTAAGGAAATAAACATTTCATACAATAAAATACATTTATTGTATTGGCAAAATAATCTTTTGCCATTAACTGCAATAATTTTATTTGCTGCACAATAAATGTGAGAATGTTTACTAGAGAATTTTAGCATTATTTCATATATGTTCTTTTTAAATGCTCTACATATTGAGACAAACAAACATGATTAATTAAAAATAGTATTACAATGTATATAAGTTGTTTTATAATAGGCTAAGGAATTGCTTTACTATCTTATTCATGATAATATTATTAAGTTATTAGAAATATTACTATAAAGGCTAAGGGGATTAAAATTTTCTAGGTAAGGCATGCCAATAAAGTTATAAATTTTCTTACATGTAATGTTTACTATGTATAATATAACACATGATAGAAGCATTTGGTTACATAAATCAATAGCTAATCTTCACAATATCCTATCTATAATATATTTCTCTTTTTCATCAGTCACTATATAGGGTACATATAAAATCCAGAATTTTAAAGTCTGGTTCTTTGAACGAATTTCTAATTCCCAGTGTCTTTCCTATAAATTTTGAGCCCCAAATCATTTTCAGCTTTCATTTATACCTTTTAGGACTATATAATATTGTTGATATTTTCCAGCTTATGTGTGGCCTAGTTTCAACTCCAAAGCTTATTTAATTGAACTCCCTTAAAGAGGATAGAGTGAGAAAAAAAAAAACCCACTGGTTCTTTAAAACATAAAACAACATAAATACAACTTTAACAAATATCATTTATAATTTCCATTTTCTTAAAATTGTGATCAATATTATTCTCACCACCACCAAGCCTTGCAAAAATTATTGCTTAGTTCTTTTGGCTGGACACTGTTAGGGCACCATCTTCAATATTCTTGTTCCAATACCACTATATAATTAAAGGAAAGAGGAAGAAACATTTATCAATTTTGTGAAACAAGCGAACAATTGTAGAAGTTAGGGATATTACAAAGTGAGCTCAGAAAATAAGTGTGACTTTTTAAGAGATCACATATTCTTTTGTTGAAATTTTGTATTTTTAGATCCTCCAAGTAGTTAAGTGATGAAATAACTCAGTGTGTGCTCACTGTAGTTTGGTATCCATTAGGTTGCTCTTTCACTTCTAAACCCTCATGCTAGCTAGCTTTAAAGGTCTGTACTGACATACTACCATTTTCAATCACACACACACACACACACACACACACACACACACACACACACACACACGTATACATAAACAGTGGCAGTTTTAAGGTCAGGTGCTAGGTACCAAAAAGGACTTCAAAGTGAATCTGACATTTAGTGCCACAAAGTAAATTTTATGCTGGATCCAGCATGAAATTTAACTTAACAATACGAAGTTGTTTTTCTTCATTTGGAACAAAGAATGTAATACATGTTTTATGAGAACAGTTTAAAAAGCTCAAGATCTCACCTTCTTAACCACTGTGGCATACTGCTCCCTAGCACTATGCCTAGCCATTCTAAACTTACTTATTATAGTTTTCCCCAAAATGTTACTATGGAAGTTGTTTCTTATTGCACAGTTAATAATAGTTTTAATTAGAGGATGATAATTTAACTAAGCAGGATTCATAGAATTTCTAAAATATTTTGAAATTTAGGAAATCATTGGGTTCTAAATAATTTGTATTTTTGAAAGGATACAAATTCTAAAGTAAAACATCACTGTAAGTAAGCTGAGGGGTTTTGCTGGGTTCATATAGACTTCTAAAAATCTTTCTATTTATTATCTGAGATGATCTTTAGTTCATTTTTTTCATTTATACAACTTTTTTGTGTGTGAAAATTCATGCACCAATATAAATATAAACATAAATGTAAATATAAATAATAAATATATATGTGTATATATGTGTATATAGTTACGTTAGTTAACGAAATCTGATAAATTTCAAGTGTTTAATTCAACAGTAAGTCATATATATTGCATTGTGTGTTCACAATCAATAGTTATATTCTTTCTATCACCACATATTTGACCCTTTTTATCCCATCTACCTACCCCTTTCTCGCTTTCTCTCTGGTAACCACTAGCCCACTGTAAATGTCCATGAGTCTCTCTTTATCATGTTTGTTTATTGCTTTTAGGTTTATATCCACATGTGAGAGATATCACGTGGTATTCAACTTTTTTTCTGTCTGAATTATTCACTTAGCATGATTATCTCAACATCCTTCTGGTCGTTGCAGTATTTTATCTTTTATAACTGAGTAATATTCCATTGCATGTATGTATTACATCTTTATCCAATCATTTATTGTAGGACACTTTGGTTGCTTCCATGTCCTAGCCACTGTGAATAATGCTGCTATGAACATTGGTATGCATATATTTTCAGATAAAGGTTTTCAAGTTTTTTGGGCTAATATCCAGTAGAAGGATTGCTGGACCATGTGGTAGATCAATTCTTAGTTTTTTGAGATACTGTTTTTAATAGTGAATGTACCAATTTGCAGTCCCACCAACAGAGTACGAGAGTTCCTTTTTCACCACATTCTTTCCAACACTTGTTATTATTTGTCCTGTTGATTATAGCCATTGTAACAGGTATGAGATATCACATTGTGTTTTGATTTTTATTTCTCTAATAGCTAGTGAAATTGAGCATCTTTTCATACTTTGTTTGGCCATTTGTATGACTTCTTGAAAGAAGTGTCTGTTCTGGTCCTCTGCCCACTTTTTAAATTAAATTGTTTGTTTGTTTGTTTTTGTTGTCATTTGAGTTGTATGAGTTTTTTTGTATATTTTGGATATTAGGCTCTTATTGGAGGCATTGCTTGCAAATATATTTTACCATTCAGATGGTTGTCTCTTTACCTTGTTGACAGTTTCTTTTGCTGAGCAGTAACTTTTTAGTTTGATGTAGTCTCATTCATTTATTTTTGCTTTTAGTTCCCTTGCCTTTGAGGTCGAATTCATAAAACCCCTTTAAGTCCAAGATCCATGAGTTTAGATCCTATGTTTTCTTCTATGTAATTTATTGTTACAAGACTTATATTCAGGTCTTTAATCCATTTTGAGTTAATTTTGGTTGTGGTGATAGACAACAGTCTAATTAAGTTTCATTCTTTTGCAGGTGGCTTTCCAGTTTTCACAGCCCCATTTATTGAAGAGGCTTTCCTTTCTCCACTATATGTTTTTGGCTCTTTTGTAGAAAATTGTTTGCCCATATAAATACGGGTTTACCTCAGGACTCTCATTTCTGTTCCATTTGTCTGTGAGTCTGTTTTTCTGCCAATACTATGTCATTTTGATTACTGTTGCTCTGTTGTATAATTTGATATCAGGCTGAATGATACCTCCAGGTTTGTTCTTTTTTCTCAAGATGGCTTCTGGCAATTCAGGGGATTTTTGCTTCCATACAAATCTGATAATTTTGTTTTGTTCTATTTATAAGATACAGATGAGATTTTAATGGGGTTTACATTAAATCTGTAGTAAGTTCATTTTAACTACGTTTTTTCTTCCAATCCAAGAACATGGAATATCTTTCTATTTCTTTGTGACTTCTTCAATTTCTTTTAATAGTATCTTATAGTTTTCATTGTATACATCCTTCACATGTTTTGTTAGCCTAATTCTTAAGGATTTTCTTTTTGTTGCAATTCAAAAGGAATTGTATTTTCTACTTCTTTTTCTGACAATTCACTATTAGAGTATAAAAATGCTATGGATTTTTGAACGTTGATTTTGTATCTAGAAACTTTACTGTATTTGCTTGTTGTTTCTAGTAGTGTTCTTGTGGATTCTTTATGGTTTTTTATATAGAAAATCATATCATCTGCAAATAGTGACAGTTTGACTTCTTCGTTTCCTATTTAGATGGCTTTTATATCTTTCTCTTGCCTGATTGCATTCTCTAGGACTTCTAATATTATATTGAATAATAGTGGTGATAATGGACAGCTTTGTCTTGTTCCTGATCTTAGAGGAAAGGTTTTTAGTTTTTCATCATTCAATATAATGTTGGCTGAGGGTTTGTCATCTATGGCCTTTATTATGTTAAGGTACTTTCCTTCTACACCAATTTTGCTAAGATTTTTTTATCATAAATGGATGCTGTATCTTATCAAAGACTTTTTCTGCATCTATTGGTATGCTCATATGATTCTTATTTTTTAATTTATGTGGTGTATTACATTAATTGATTTGCATATGTTGAACCATTCATGTGCCCCTGGGATGAAACCCACTTGATCATGGTGTATAATCTTTCTAATATGTTGTTTTTTTTTTCTTTTTTCTAGTATCATATTTAGAGTTTTTGTTTCAGTGTTCACAAGATATTGTTTTGTAATTTCCTTTTTTTGTGTGTTATCTTTACCAGGTTTTGGGATGAAAGGTCCTGTAAATGTCAATCATGTTTGCTTAGTCTAATGTATCACTTAAGGATGTTATTTCTTTATTGACTTTTTATTTGGATGTTTTGTCCATATCAGACAGTGGGATATTTAGGCCACTATCCATGATAGTGTTTTGGTCTGTTTCTTTATTTAGTTCTGCTAGTAATTGCTTTATACATTTTAGGGCTTCTTGATTGGGAGCATAGATATTAATAAGTGTTATGTCTTCTTGGCATATGATTCCCTTTATCATTATGAAGTGTCCCTCAGTATCTTTCTTTATCTTTTTTTTTTATTTTGAAGCCTATTTTGTCTGGTATTGGTACCACAATTCCCGCTTTTTTCTAAATGTCATTTGCTTGAAATATCACTTTCTACCCTTTCACTTAGAGCCTATATTTGTCTTTGGAACTGAGATATGTTTCTTAGAGGCACCATGTGGTTAGGTTTTATTTTTGATCCTATCTGTACCTCTGTGCCTTTTTATTGGTGAATTCAGTCCATTTACAATTGTTGTGAGAGACATCTGCAGTCCTGGCATCCAATTAGAATCATTAACATAAACTACCACTGAAGCATCTCCCCATCCCACTGCCTTATTTAAAGGGGGATTGAGCACATATGCCCAATATGAATAGTTTCCTATCTCAGCTTGTACCCCACTTACCTGCGCTATAATCAGGGCTGTCCTTGCAAGGAATAAGAAAGGTGGAGTCATCTCCTGACCTGACTCACTGACAACCCGCCGCTTCTCTCTGCTCCCGGAGCCTGACATTCTTAGCTGGGACCCAAAGCTTCTCTGTTCCTGTAGAGATATAAGCAAAACCTCGGCCTCATTTCAGTACCTCAGCAGGCACCCAATCCCCTTTCAAATACTTGTAGTATACTGGCTGCTGCAAAGGCTCACTGACCTGTTTCACCCAATGCCAATGAGCCTCTGTGCCGCCTTGTTCATCTTGATTTAAAAAAATTTAAAGCGTATAATGCTCTATTAAGCCTTTGTTTTGGGGTATTCCATATTCCCTGTTTTTGTTTTATAAGCATCTCCTTGAGTGTGCAATTAGCACATTCTACAATAGCTTGGCGAGTGGAATTATAAGGAATACCAGTAGTATGAGCAATAGAATATATAGCAAGAAAATTCTGAAATTTACTAGAAATAAATGCAGATCTGTTATCAGTTTTTAGCTGAGCTGGTTGTCTCATAACACTAATAGCTTCTAATAGAAGGGTGATAGCAGCACTGCCTTTTCAGAACTTAAAGCGGTAGCCCAAGTGAAGCCTGAAAAGATGTCAATAGAATGATGGACAAATTTCAATTTACCAAATTCAGGATAATGGGTTACATCCATCTGCCATAACATATTAGCTGTTGTTCCTTGGGGATTGACTCCAAGAGGCAGTGAGGGTGTAACAAAAGAACAGGTGGGACACTCCTTAATAATCTGTTTAGTTTGTTGCCAAATTAACTGATGATGCTCTTTAAGAGCCTTAGCATTAGAATTATGAAGGGCATGCTCTTTTTGAGCAGTGATAACAGGCTGAATCAACAATTGATCAATTTTCTGATTACCTGCTGTCACAGGGCCAGGCAACAAGGTATGAGCCCTCACAGGAGTAATGAATAAAGGCCGTTGCCTTAGTAATATTAAATTCTGTAATTGCGTAAATAATTCAGTGAGTTCATCTGGAGAAGGGGGTATATAAGATTCCTCTATATGTTGCATGGTGTATTCAACATACTGGGAATCAGTAACTATATTCAATGCCTCTGCATGGCAGGTGAGCAAAAGAATAATAGCATATAATTCGGCTTTTTGCACCGAAGTGTAAAGTGTTTGAATTACCTTGGTATCAGTGTCTCCTGTGAACCCAACAAGACCTTTCCTATTAGCATCTGTGAAAAAGGTTGAGTCTTCTACTGGTTTAGATTGAACCACCTGACAGAAAATCACAGGAGTATGCAAAAGAAACTGCAAAGTTTTAAACTTAGGATATTTACAATGAACTAGTCCACTAAAGCAAGCAAAAGCAGTCTGCCAATCTTCATTCAATTGATAGAAAGATCTTATTTGTGATTCCTTATAAGGAATGATAATCTCTGCAGGATCTTGTCCAGTGAGTTGTCTGAGGTGAAGCCGACCCCTCATGACTAAATCACAAACTTTACTGATATAAGCCTCTAAATTTTCTCTTAGGCTTATGACCTAAGAACATTCAATCAATAATATTAGTGTCCTGCATAAGGATGGCAGTGGGAGAATGAGGAGAAGGACAAATGACCAATAATAATTTGTCAAAAGATTCAATGCAATCTAATAGGGCCTGTCGTAAGGCCTCATCAATTTTCTGTAATTCCTCTTCTGTCAACGGTGTTAGTTTCTGAGGACTGTCCAATGCCGTGGTCCCTTCTAAAATAGAAAACAAGTTAGTTAAAGCATATGTGGGGATACCAAGGGAAGGACGGAGCCAATTAATATCGCCCAATAATTTTTGAAAATCATTAAGAGTATTGAGAGCATCCCACCTAATTTCTATTTTTTGAGGAGTAATTCTCTGTTGCAAATTTTATATCCTAAATATTGATAAGGAATAGAATCTTGTATTTTCTCAGGAGCTATCTCAAGCCTATAATTTTTCAGAGCAGTTTTTCCAAATGAAAATGTATTTTCTAATATTTCTTTTCATGCCATAAAAGAATATCATCCATGTAGTGATACACAAGTCCCTGAGGGAACTTTTCTCTTACTTCTTGCAAAGGCATATTCACAAATGCTTGGCACATGGTAGGACTATTAAGCATGCCTTGGGGTAATACTTTCCATTGATATCGCTGAGTAGGTTGACATTGTTGAGAGTAGGAATTGTAAATGCAAACTTTTCTCTATCCTGAGGCTGTAAAGAAATAGTATAAAAACAAACTTTTAAATCTATAATCTTTAAAAACCAATTTTGGAGAATTAATGCGGGATTAGGGAGCCCAGGTTGCAAAATCCCCATAAGCTGAATGACAGCATTAATTCTTTGTAAATCTGTTAATATTCTCCATTTTCCTGACTTTTTTATAACAAATACTGGTGAATGCCATGGAGAAGAGGAGGGTTCAGTATGATTACTGGCCAATTGTTCGTCCACTAATTGCTGTAATGCTTCTAATTTTTCTTTTGTCAGAGGCCGCTGTTCACTGAGCCATTTAATCGGAAGGGCAAAGCACTGAGCAGTGGCCTCTACTCTAAATTTTGAAACCCCAAACCATGTTTGTTAAATTTTGGAGATGTGGACAAGGGAGCTACTATGCCTTCTTCTGATTTACCTAGACCTTTGAAGGGATTATAATTCATATTGAACATATTTTGAGTAGCCTGTGATAAGGTAGGAATATTTAAAGAAGCTCCCCATTGTTGCAATAAACCTCTTCCCCATAAATTCACTACAATGTTAGCAACATAAGGCTTAAAATAAGCTACTTGCCCCTCAGGACCATAGCAAGTCAGTAAATTAACACTTTGAAAAACTTCTGAAAGATGTCCAATTCCCATGAAATGAGCTTGCATGGATTTATATAACCATTGAAATGGCCAAGATTGCAGAGGAATAATAGAAACATCTTCTCCAGTGTCAAGCAAGCCTTCAATTTCGATACCATTAATAGATATATTTAATTTAAGACGCTGTTCACCAATCATGATTTGCCAGAATATCTGTTTCCCTGTACTCCCAGATCCTCCAGTTCTTTTAACTGGAGCAGCTTTCCCTTGAACATAAGGTAATAATAATATTTGAGCAAATCTTTCTCCTGGTGCAATTTGGGTGGTCATACTCACACTAACCACAACTTTTATCTATCCTTCATAATCTTCATTAACCACTCCAGTATGAACAAAATTCCTTTGGAAGTATAGCTACTTCGTCCTACTATTAAGCCCACTGTTCCTTCAGGCAAAGGTCCAAAAATATTTGTTGATAATTTGTACACCTCTGGCAGGAATTAAAGTAAAATGCTGAGGTGCAGGAATGTCTAAGGCAGCACTTTTTGCAATAGCATGAATTAGATCTCAAACACACTGCCTGGTGTATTCTGACTCTGCTTCATTTGATGGGGAAGACCTGAGCTGATGGGAAACCACAACCCCAAATTGTTTTTCTCTGGGCCCCTGGGGCAAGGGCCTTGCTTTCTGTTTCCCGACAACCAGTTTCCATTTATGTCTCTTTGAGATCGACATTCCTTAGTCCAATGAAGTCCTTTCCCGCACCTCTGACAGGGTTCAGTAGGAGCCTGTCCCCTACCTGGAGGTTTTGTATACACAACTTTTTCTCCTCCCTTATTATCTCTCCTACAGTCTTTTCGAAAGTGCCCCATTTCCCCACATTGATAACATTTCATTTGAGACTTTTGAAACCCTTTCTGTAAAGCTTCTGCTAGCAAATTAGCTTGATGTGTCAAAGAGCCAACATCATAACAAGCTTTAATATATTCTTACAAAGGTGCTCCTTGAACTTTCAGGGGCCTTAAAGCCCTCTGACACTCTGCATTTGCATTTTCATAAGCTAGAGATTTTAAGAGTAATTCTTGGACTTCAGGAAGAGCCGCCGCCCTGACAATGGCCGTATGTAGCCGAGACAAAAAATCAGTGTAACTCTCCCCAGGACTCTGTATAATTTTAGTGAACGACTGAGGATGCTTCCAGGTGGCTCAGCTTGAGACTAAGCTCTTAACACTATTAATTTCACTTGTAACAAGGTTTCTTCAGTCTAATGACATTGCTGCTCAAGAGTAGTAAAGTTTCCTGTATCTGTCAGCTCTTCAAGAGTAGCCCCTGGAGGATTTCGTGCAGCGTTTCTATGAGCCACCTGTTGGGCTTCCTCTTTCCATCAGGTTTTCATTTTGCAAATAAAGATCTGGTTCTAACAGTTTTTATAATAGCTTCCCAGTTTGACACTAACAATTGTTGTTCTGTGGCTATACTGTTTACAAGAACTGTCACATAAGTGGACTGCATACCATATTGACTGATAGATTCCTTAAGTACTCTCAGGAATTTATGCTCCAAAGAAGTATAATTCACATTGATACCCCCCTGATGAAATTGAGCATTGGGGAGAAATGCCTATCTCACTATAGGGAACCCCATCAGCTGAGGAGTAGCTGTCTGGGAAGATTTTCTCTACTACTCTCTTCATCTATTATTTCCTTAGTCAATTCAGGTGAAAGGGGAAAAGTAAATGAAGCAGGACCAGCAACTGAAGGCTCTGCCCCAAATAAAGTATTTACAGGTGGTGCAGAGGTCTTTCTTCGTTCTTGAAAATATCCTCCAGTTTGCCCCAATTGCAGTTGCTTCACCCTCTGATGTATTGCTTTTACTTGGGCCAAAAGAACCTGATATGAATCTTTACTAGGATGAATGCAGCCTGCACATTCCTCTTCAGATGAGGACTCAGTAGATTCCTCTCGCTCATTTTTAGACTCTATTCCTATAGGATTTTTATAAACAGGTTCAGGTTCTTCTTGGCGTACTGACTTGGCAAAGTCAGTTGCAGCACCCTCAGAGTCAGATTGTAGAGGCCGTAAAGCCTAAAAAATAAAAGTACTTAAAGACCAAACAGAATTCCCTTTGCTAAAACTATGCCGAAAGTATCGCTTACTCATGAACGAACTTATCCCTTTTGGTTTCCAGTGTAATCTGGAAATGTGCTAAAACTATGCCGAAGGTATTGATTACCATGAGCAGACTTACCTCTTCTGTTTCCAGCGTAGTTCCGCACCCTCTTTTTCGAACCCCACGTTGGGCTCCAATTGTTGTGGTGTTGGTTAGGAAGATGAGTCAGAGTCTGGAAATATATTAACTAACATGGATAAGGGAGAGGGGATGAATGGCTGTGCTAGCATCCCTCACCCTTGTCTCAATGCCTTTTTATTATCCTCTCTCAAAAGCTGGCTTTGTTATTATTATTACTTATTATCAGGTTAATAATTACAAACTACAGCCAACTCCCAAATTCAGTCTCAGGGCCACCACCAGTGTTATCAGCTATTTCTTATCTCTCTCTTATCCTTGTCCCTAGAGCAAGAAGTCCCAGAATAGGTCGGGCTTGTGCGCCCTCCCTGCAGTGTGTCCTTGAGCAAGTACACACCTACTTCTGATGACCTTGTTGCTCCAAGCACCAGGCATCCTGCCAGGACTGCAGGTGTCTCTCACAACAACAATAAAGGCGATTATTGAAATATGAGCTTTTCCTATAAACTTTTTTTCTTTTGCTTCTAGTAGCTCAGTGTTTCCAATGTTTCCTTATCCTTGTGTTTCTATTATTTTAATTGGTTTGGGTTTAGTGGATTTTTCCTCTGGTACTTCAGTTCTGGATCTTTGGCATGTGGTTACCATTAAGAATATATAAAGGATAGTTTGATATATATGTACACACACACACACACACACACACACACACACACAGTAGTCCATTTTCTTCTGTGTGAATTTACCTTTGTGAATTTGGATCTTTAATTTCTCCCCTTTTCTGTTATTTTTGTCTTAAATTGTCCCTCTGTGTTCTGAATGTTCATGTCTATCTTTTAGTAGCAATTCCTTTCTTATCATTTAAGCCCCATTCTTAGTAAGGGTTGCACTCCTCTGCTTCTATCTGCCTGCTAGTTACTTTACTCTTAAGTATGTATTTTTTTTTTGCCATTTTGTTTTAGGCAAGCTGAGCTCTTTCAGTATTTCCTCTAATGCAGGCCTCAAAGTGAGAAATCTCTCAATTTTGGTATGCCTGTAAAGGTCTTTATTTCTCTTTCGTTTAGAAAGTAGAGCTTAGTTCTACTTTAGAGCTTAGTTAGAAGAGCTTTATAGCTTAGAGCTTAGTTAGCAGTATTTGAAACATTATTCTTGGCTGGTAGTTCTTTTTATTTAATAGCTTGAATATTTGCTTCCACCTCTTTCTTGCTTGTACAATTTGTGCTGAGAAGTTCGAATATAGTCTAATGGAAATTCCTTTATAGGTTACCATTTCCTTTTCCCTGGGTGCCTTGAAAATTCTTTCTTTGTCATTTATTTTTGATAATTTTGATATAATGTGTCTTGGATAATGTCCTTTTGGGTTGAGATAACTGAGTGTTCTTTTAGCTTTTTGAATTTGAAGCTCCAGCTACTCTTTAGATTTGGGAAATTCTCATTAACAATTTGTCTGAATATGCTCTCTGATCACATTTTCTTTTCTTCTCCTTCTGGAATACCCTTTATTCTTAGGTTGCCTTTCCTTATGGTGTCAGCTAGTTCTTGCATTTCTCTTTCTTTCATTATTTTTCATTCTTTATTTTCTCTCTTTTTTTCTTCTGATTTATTTCTAGATTTCTGTCTTTAATATCACTAATTTTTTCCTACATTTGGTCAACTCTCTTTCCTAAGCTATTTCACTCTTCAGATCTTTTAGTGTGTTCTTTATCTAGAAGTTCTATTTTTTTCTTTTTTAGAATTTCAATCTCCTTGCTAATAAACACATTTTGCTGATTTAGTTGTTCTTTCAATTCCTGAAATTGTTGATCTGAGTTATTTTGCATCTCGTTGAGTTTTTCAGAAGTATTATCCTGAATTCTCTGTCATTTAAGTTACATATTTCTGTCTTTAAGCTTATCTTCTAGAGATTTTTCTCTTTCTTTCTGAACTATCTTATAATCTTGGTTGTTCATGATGTTTAATGGACTATTTCTCCTCTTGGGCATTAATGGGAGTTTATTGTGCCTTTTTATTTTCAGAAAGAAAATTTATTATATAGAGGTCTTCTTTAGCCCTTTGCTAAGGTGTTTCTTTTTGATTTCCAGTAGGTGGTGTCCATGCTTCTTGAGACTGATAATGCCTTTTTTCCTGACAAATATTCAAGTCACGATCACTATCCTTGTCCCAGCTACTGTCAGTGGTACCACAGTGGATTTTTGTTTCAGTAGTGTTTATCCAAATTCCCCTGGGGCTCTGTGGTATCTGTGGCTTGAGAGGATATGCAGTGGACAGAAGGTGCATTCTGGTTTGGTGGGTGGTGGAGCTGTTAGTCTTCATGTCTCAACTTCGCACTTCACAGCCATGGATGCTAACACCCAGCTGTTGCCCCTTTGCACTTAGTTCCCTCTCTGCTTTCTGCCCTGAAACCTGGGCTTCACTACATGGAACTTGCAGATCTCTCAGGCAGTTCTACTGGGAAACCAGCCACAGTTTCTCCCATTCGCCTCCTCCTGCAGGGAGCTCCAGCTGTAACAGGCAGTTTCTTTGTTCTTCCCAATCTAACCCCCCCAGACTTCCATATATCTGACCCCGGAAGCTCTTACACACATATCATTCACTCAGATGTGCTTGTGTTCAGGTTGAATGTTATTTGTTGAGTTTACATGTTTAGTTTATTGTTATTTCAAGGTGACATCTCTCACTCCACCATGCTTCTGATGTTACCCACTCTATATATTTCCTTAAGTCCTGTTTTATTTGAAAGGATCCCTTATAATTTTTACATTAATAGCCCTATTTTGTTATTTCATCTCTCTGTACATATAAATATATGATTTGTCATTTTGTCCTTGACAAAAAAAATTCATAAAATTGGCCAAGTCACATAACTTCTTAGGGTCCTCTTCAGTACTATTCTCCTGAAAAGCTACTTATTAGAATATTGTAAATAAAATATTGGTGATATTTAATATTTTCAATTTACAATCTGTATATTTGTCTTTAAAATAATCTTAAAGTGTATGGATTTATATACATTCTGGACTTATAGGTAATAAATGCAAGAAACAGACTCAAAGAATCATAGAAGTATTTGAAACATGAGCTATGATATAAACTGTCATTCGAGTACCAGACTAACCCTTTAAGGCACATGCACTGGGAAGATCTGAATACTATAGAAAATTTTAAGAACTGAACTTATATTAAAACCATTGCTCACAAAAAGTGAAACAGAACTTGAAGGCTGAAGCTAACAAGGTTGATTTGGTGCTGAAACAAGAACAAAAGATTCTATTTTCTACACATGATTTTACAGGACCCACGATCTTACAACATAATATTCAAAATGTCCAGAATTTAGTACAAAATTACTTGACAAAAAAGAACGAGTAAAAAACTTAATTCTCAAAGGAAAAGGAAATAGATAGATAAATCAGATGCTGGAATGGTTAAACAAAGGCTTAAAAATAGTTATCATAACCATACTTCATAAAGTAAAGTTGAATACTCTTAAAATAAATAAAAGAAGATAAGTTTGTGGCATAGAAGTAGAAACTATATAAAACAATTATTAAAAAGAAAATGGACACTTTCTAACTTAAAATTAAAATATCTGAAAGAAAGTTATTGGATAGGCTCAATAACAGAATGTAGACAATATAAGAAATAGTAAACCTGAAGACACATCAATAGAAAATATCCAAATTCAACAACAAATAGAAAAAAATAATAATTCAAGGAAAAATGAAGAAGAGAATCAAGAAGCCATGTGACAATATCAAAATATCTAATAATGTTGTTATTGGAGTCTCAAAAGAAGTTGTGAAAACATTAGGAAAGAAAAGTATATGGATAAATAATGGTTGAGACTTCCCAAAATTTGTTGAAAATTTACAGAATTAAGAAGCTCGAAATAAAAACCAAACATGAAATTAAATTGCTGAAAACTAAAGATGAAGAATGAAAATTTGAAAGCAGAGAAAAATGAAACATTACATATGGAAGAACAAAGATTCAAATGATTTCTTTCCAGAAAACATGGCCATGAGAAGACAGTGATGCTGAAGGAAAATAACTGTCAACCTAGATTTCTATATCAAGCAAAAATATCCTTTAGAAAGAAGGGAAGATAAAGGCTTTCTCAAATGTAGGAAAACTATGAGATTTCAGTGTAAGCATAATTGCTCTCAAATAAATTATTAAGATTTTTAGGCAGAAAGAACTTTACAACAGAGGAAAACATAAACTTTGGGAGTTCAGAAAGAGATAGATAAATGTCAAACACCTGCATAAATATAATAGAATATATTTATCCTCTTAAATTATTTAAAATATGCATAACTCTTGAAAGAGAAATTATAACATTATTGGGATGCAAAACAACATTTTTTGATGTACTAAAAATATCAGCTGTAACATTAAAGGAGGGAAGAAAGGGGCCTTATACTATTGTAAGGGGTTGATTTGAAATGGTAAAGTATTAATTCTAAGCAGACTGTAAAATGTTTGGTAAGTGTATTGTAATCCCAAAAGCAACCATTCAAATAATAGTTCAAAATCATTTAAATAATAATAAACCATTCAAATAATTTTGACTGCATAATATGAAATTATTTGGTCAAAAACAATAAATAAATTGAAATTGAATATTATATCTAATAATCAAAATGGATAATAAAAGAAAAGAGAGAAGAAAAAGAAAGACAATGAAAAATAATAAAACCATAGAATTAAATTCAAACATATTAATAATTATAGCAAGGTAAATGGTCACAATATACCAATTAAAAGTCAAAAATAGTCAAATGAATGAAAAAAAAAAAGATCCAGCTTTCTATGCACAAGAAATCTACTTTAAATATAAAAATACAGATAAGTTGAAAGTGAAAGAATGGAGTAAAAACCTATACCATGCAAATATTAATCAAAAGAAAACTCAAATAGATATATTCAGGTCAGTTATAGTAGACTTTATAAGAAGTTAATTTGCTAGAGATAAATAGGGACATTGCACAATGATAAAAGGGTCACTTCATCAAGAAGGCATAAAAATCCTATATGTGTATATTTGCTTAACAGCATAGTTTCAAAATATATGAAGCAAAAACTGGTAAAACTAGAAGAAAGAATAAAAAATATCTATAATTATAGTTGGAAGCATTAATATATGATATTTTTAGTGGCTGTTCATAATTATCAATAACTATGAATAAGTGAAACATCCCTCAACTGATGAATTGATGAATGTTAATATAGTTATATAATGAAATATTGCTCGACAATAAAAAGGAACAGGGTATTGGTACAGTCTACAACATGGATGAATTTCTAATATATTATGTTAAGTGAAAGAAGCCAGACTCAAAATGCCACATACTTGATGATTCCTTTTACATGACATACTGGGAAAGGCAAAATTATAAGGATGGAAAACAAAGAAGTGGTTGCCAGGAAGAAAGATTCAAGGAACTATTTGACTACAAAGGGTTCATGAATGTAGTTTTGGAACCATTGAACTGTCTTTTATATTGATTATGGTGGTGCTTGTGTGACTCCATGGATTGGTCAAAACATAGAAAGATTCATCAAAAAGTGTTGGTTTTACTTTATGTAAATTAAAATACTTAAGAAATAAAATTGATGGTTTAAGCTTCAAAAGGAAGAACATAGTATTTCTTAATTATGATATCATGAGGATAAATGAATATGCTTAGAATAATATTAAAACCAATTTAGGTAGAGTGAACTGTACACTACACTTAGGCTCAAAAAGCTCATTTTTGATTTCTGACTGTTAATAAGTAACATTGAACAAACCAGTTAACCTTTCTAAGCCTGGGTTTTTTGATTTGTAAAACAGGGTGATATACTGCTTATATCATATATGAGGTTCTAATGTTTAAATGAACTTATGTACTTGAAATCAGTTTATAAGCTAGAAAATGCTATTCCAAAGTCGTGTTTTTAAATATAAGGAGTAACCAACATGTGCAAGGAACTGTGATAAGCAAGGCATTACAGGAAATACAAAAATAAATTAGAAATGAATTATACACTGAAGGAGTATAATACAAAGAATAGTAGCATATGTCAAAAAATTAATATAATATAGTTCACATTTAACAATGAAGAGATTAGTCATGTCAACTCCCATGCATTCAAAAATCCATGTATAGCTTTTGACTCTCTAAAAACTTAACCAGTAATAGCATGTTGACTGGAAGCCTTACCAATAACATAAATAGTCAATTAACATATTTTGTATGTTATATGTAATCTTACAATATACTATATTATAATAAAGTAAGCTAAAAAATGTTATTAAGAAAATCATAAGGAAAATGCATTTACAGTACTATAGAAATTATTGAAAATAATCTGTGTATAAATGGACCTGTAAAATTCAAACCCGTGTAGTTCAAGGGTTAACTGTACAAGATAAAATGTGGTAAGTGCAAATGAAAGAAACATAAAAATGGCTACCGTAGTCTTCAAATTAAAAATTTTATCCTGAAGAGGGTTCCAGTTCAAGATAGCATTTTAGAAAGATCCTGAGCTCACCTCCTCCCATATATGCATCAAATTTACAGCTACATATTGAATATCTTCTGAAAAAAATCTAAAAACAAGTGAAATAACTTATTCTTATCAGGCAAATAACAAAAATAACACTTCAAAGTGGGTAGAGAAGGCTGAGACCCAATCTTGCCAAAAATACCCATTCCCAGCACAGCAACCCATAATCAGGATGGAACTCAAAACTTTCTTTCTGAGAAGTAAAGTGTTCATATCTTAAATCAGAACCCCCACTTTAAGACCTGCAACTGAGATATAAACCCCCGAAACATCTAGCTTTAAAAACAAATAGGGTTTGCACCCTTAAAATACACAGAGCTGTGGTAAACTGATAGACTCTTTTTTAAAAAGATTTTTATTAAAATATAGCTAACATATAATATTGTATTGGTTTCAGGTGTATAACATAGTTATTTGACATTTATATACGTAAAGTGATCACCATGATTAGTCCAGCAACCTTGTGACACTGTAAAACACTATTACAATAGTATTGATTATATTCCCTATGCTGTATACCATATGCTCATGAGAAAAATCTCTTAAAGGACTCATCCATAAACTAGCTCACAGTCCGGCCAAGCACATAAGTAGCTTTTGAAAAGTGTATAGACTTTATGTGAAATAGGCTCATTTTCTAATTTTAAAGCATTAAACTAAAAGACTGAGGCTCATTGGGATTATTTCTGGGGACAGAGACTGGTGGATGTTATCTTCACTCTCTTTCTCTGCTTAGCTAAAGCCAGTGAGTCCTAGTTTTTTTTTTCTTGGCAGGTGCCATCTTTATGTTCCAGTCTATGGTGACATCTTTGCATTCTCTCTTTGATTTGCTGAAGTCAGTAAGCACCATGTTTTTTTTTTTTTCATTTATTTTATTCTTTTTTCTTTTTCTTTTTTTAAGCAAGGGCCATCTTTGCACTCCCAATCTGCCTCAGTCCTCTAGTAGTCACCATCTTTATACTCTTTCTCTACCTTGCTAAATCTGCCAGGCACAATTTTTTCTTCTTTTGTTTTCTTTTTTTTCCCCCCTTTTTCTTGTTTTCTTTTTTGGTGGTTGCCGTCTTTTCACCACCACTCTCCACTCCAGCAAAAGGACATCATCTTTGAGCTTTCTCTCTGACATGCTCTCTACCAATGTCTCCCAGAGAGGAGTTTCCACATACATCTAGTGCTCTAGATTTATAGCTGGTAACCTAGTTTTCTGTGGCTGAAGTCCAGGAGATGTCCCTTTATTGCCTGACTCAGGAGATCAAAAATGTTTGCATTCCTGAGACCTATGGGATTATAACAATCAAAGAGACAATTCTTGGAAGACCAACACTTCCAGGTGCTGCACAAAGAGCAGATGCAAACGTACCCTAAGTCATTTTAAGAAAGAAGACTATTTGCTTGCCCAGAATCTTTGGCCTGAAGGTACAGCTTCTGGTTTGGTATGGGTAAAAGGGGCCTACAAAAGTGCTCTCAGGAATGGAGGCCAGTGGATGCAATTCTTGGGCTCTCCCTTTGCATTTCCCCAGCTTGCTATTATCTTCCCAAAAGGTGCTTATAGCCTTGTCTGGTTCCCTAATCATTGTACTATTGCCAGATGACAGTTTTACTTCACCTTACACTGGTGACTAATGAGGGTTACACTCACAGGTCCCACAGGACTGTAACCAAGAGAGAAAAAGCTCTTCAATAGCTACCTTTATTAGCAGACAAAAAGCATTAGATCCAGGAGCTCAGTTTTTCTGTTAAAGAGGCCTATTATCTTATAATCATAGCTGCAGCCTGAGGAGTAGGGTCCCAATTAAACACACATCTAAGGGCTGACTGAAAACATATCCAAATATCTCAGAGGGTGGGCTCTATTGTCATACTCTCACTTGGCTGAGCTCCAAAGCACCATCATCTCTTGGAGAGGAACTCTTATACATTTCTGTTACCCTGGTTTTTGTGGCTCCTGCCCAGGGGATGCTACTTGATTGCCTAGCCTGTGTGCTCAGTGGGGCTTGCATTCCTGGGTTCCATAGGACTATAACAATAAGAAAGGCTACCACTTCTTGCTAGGCTACCAGCCCCAGGGCACTGCATAAACTGTAAACTGAAACACGTCCCCAGTCTTTCTGTTAAAGAGAACTATTTGCTTATATTGGTGTTTTTGCCTGAGGGACAGGCTTCAGATTAAGCACACATATAGAGAACTATGGAGGCGCTCTTAGAGAATGTAGGTTTGAGGATGTCATTTTGGTGCTCTGCCTTTGCCTCACTAAAGCTTTCTGATATCTCTGAGAAAGGAGACTATACACTTATCTGGAACTCTGATTTTCATGATTGTTGTAAGGTAACTGCGTGACACGCCGATAGAAGTTTTAAAAGAAAATCTTTATTGGGAGGGGGCTCCCGGGTGAGGTTTTCTGGTCCAGAGAGGAGAGGGGCCAGAGGAGTCGCACCCTGGGACGGGAGGGCGCAGTTTTTATGGGGTTATGTGGGGGTAGGGTATAGGGTGGGAACGTTAATCAAATGTTAGTTGAGCATCCGGATTAGGGTGGTGGCGCCTGGGGCTTTAGGGTGGGTCCTTTGGGTGTTCTGGACCTTGAAGTCTGGCTGGAAGGTCAGGATTTCAATATCAAGCTGGGAAGCCTCCAGGTAGGCATCTGGCTGGCCTTTCCCCCACCGACCTAACAACTGTTGCCCAGAGAATATCTTCATATTGTTGGCTCTGGGAATTTGGTGGTGCTTATGCTTACAGTATCACAAGAATGCACATATTTGTATTTTTAAAAAGCTTCTGGCTGAGGTTAAGACTTCCAATCAGCCTGAATCTAGGTTCTGACTGAGATTCACCCCTTTGGTATACTGATATGTCTTTGCACACCCTCAAATACTGGGAGCTATTAAAAATAAAAGATACTGTTTGGACAATCACAGAGACAATAGCTAGGGCAAGTGTTAATGAGAAGATTTATCTCTTACAGAGTTCACTCCTTTAAGACAGAGAGAGATGGCTATTTCACCTAATGCACAGAAACAAACACAAAGAGTCAAGCAAAATTAAGAATCAGAACTATATTCCAAATGAAAGAACAAGATAAAACCTCTAAAATAATCCTTTATGAAATGGAAATAAGTAATTTATCTGATAAAAAGTGCAAAATAATTGTCATAAAGATGTTCACTGAAAAGGAGAGCAATGAATGAACACTGTGAAAACTTCAACAAAGACATGGAAAGTATAAGAATATACCAAACGGAAATCATAGAGCTGAAGAATACAATAATCAGACTGAAAAAAAAAATACACTAGAGAGATTAATAGCAGATTAGATAAAGCATAAGAAAGACTTCGGTAAATTTGAAAACAAGGCAGTAGAAATCACCTATTTAGAGCAATAAAAAGAAAAAGGGAAAAAAAAAGAGAGAAGACAGCTTAAAGGACTTATTGGACAATATCAAGCTGAATAACATTCACATTATGTGGGTCCCAGAAGGAGAAGAGAGAGAAAACAGGAAAAAAATATATTTAAAGAAATAATGACTGAAAACTAACCAGAAGAAGGAAACACATACAGACCTAGGAAGCTCACAGAATTACAATTTGTGATATACAAGGGAACCCTCATTGGATATCAGCAAGATTTTTCAGCAGAAAATTTGTAGGCCAGAAGAGAGTGGCATGATATATTCGAAGTGTTGAGAAAAAATGTCCAACCGAGAAACTTGACCTGGAAAAGTTGTCATTCAGAATTGAAGGAGAGAGAGTTTTCCAGAGGAACAAAAGGTAAAAGAGTTCATCATCACTAAACTACCCTTGCAAGAAATGTTAAAGAGACCTCTTTAAGCTGAAAAGAAAGAGTGCTAATTAGTAACAACAACAAAAGTATAAAAGTATAAATGTAAAAAGCTAAAAAAAGTATAAAAGATAAATGCAAATATATAGCGAAGGTAGTGGTTTAATCACTTATAAAGCTAGTATCAAGGTTAAAAGACAGTAGGAGTAAAAATAACTATAATAATTAGTTAAGAATACAGAAAACAAAAAGATGTAAAATGTAACTTGACAACATTAAATGTGGGATTGGGTGGAGTAAAACTGTAGAGTTTTAGAATGCATTCAAATTTAAGTTATTAACTTATATAGACTGTTATAATAATTGTATCCATTATTTCCAGTTTTAGCTCTGATATATAAACAGCTTGGAATTTGTTACTCTCAATACTATAGAAACAAGCTGGGCAATTTTAAAATTAGTAAGTTCCCTTGGACCTATCAGAAAACCGAGATTGCAAGGCAAACCATACCCTGAAATCTAGAGACAGGATCATCCAAAGAAATATGATGGAGACCTCTTTATCTGGAGAAAAAGCTGCTGAAGGAAATTACTGGCAAGAAGCTTAAATGACAATTTTGACAATTGCTGAGTGTGAACTTGTGTAAGAATAAGAAAATCTTGAATACCAGTCTTAAGAGATCTCCACACTTGTAGGTTTTTCCTTTTGAAATCTCACTAGGTTCTTATACTAAATTTAAGAAACATCCCCAGGTAGCTCAGGTAGGCAAAGGGGATGGTTAATCATTGTAAAATATGCTCAGAGTCATATCTATAACAAAGGTCTGTATTCCAGAGAAAATACTTCGTCACAGCCTTATTATTTGGCAGGGTGCAGGGTGCGGGGGAGCACTCCTCACATTCTAGCCCCTTTTAGCCTTTGTGTCTCACCTAATGGAGTAAAATAACATAGCCAATATAGGTCAAGTTATAAAGGAAATAGATTAGGAGTACTGAAGCCAGAGAAGAGAAAACACATGTGTGAAGGCTACAGCCTTAAGAAACAAACCCATTAAAACAAAGATTTAAGGGGATGATTATACAGATAATTCCAACATCTGTGTCTGATGGTGAGACAAAACCATGAGACAAAGATGTTGGAATTATCATGGAAGGAATGAAAAACAAATATTAGAACTTAAGACTCTAATGCAAGGATATAACATGTAAGAACAAATGACTAATTTAAGCAGAGAGAGAAGTTTAAGAATCAAAAGGAGATGCTAAAATTAAGAACAGTAACATTGTAACATAAATGGCCTCGTTACAGACTTATACAGCTGGAGAAAGAATCAATTAGCTTGAAGTTAGGTCTTTTGAAACTACCCAAACTAAGATGCAGAAAGAAAAAAATAATAATACACATCTACAAACTGTGACAGGATTTCAAAGGTGCAATCCAGATAATTGGAATACCCAAAGGAGAAGAAAAAGAGAATAAAAACAAAATAAATCATTAAAATAATAATGGTCTAGAATCTTCCTATATTAACAATACACAAAACCACAGAGCCAGGTGTCTCGGAGAATACAGTTGTCCCTTAGAATGCATGTGAGATTGGTTCCAGGACCCCCCACATATACCGAAATCCGAAGATGCTCAAGTCCCTTATATAAAATGATGTAACATTTACACATAACCTATGTTTGCATAGGATATAGCAAGATATGTCTGCACATCATTTCATTCATGTGGAATCAGAATAGTGTTTGGTGCATGGTAAATTCAAGTTTTGCTTTTTTGAACTTTCTGAAAAAAAATTTGAATATTTTCTATACATGGTTAGCTGCATTCACAGATGTGAAACCCACAAATACAGAAGGCTGACTGTAATGGCAGGATAAATACAATAAAACAAACAAACACAGCTAGTCATACTATATTCAAACTGCAGGAAAATGAAGCCAAAGAGAAATTTTGAAAGAAGCAAGAGGAAAATAATATATTACCTATAGGGAACAACAAGGATAATAATTACAATACACTTATATTCAGGACCCATAAAAGCAAAAATAAAGTAGAATCTAATATTAAAGTGCTGAAAGAAAAAAAATCCATTCACCTAGAATCACATACTTAGTAAAATTGTTCTCCAAAGTGAAAGAAAAATTAAGGAAAGAGGAATCAATTCTCCAAAAAGACATAAAAATTCTTAACATGAATTTACCTAAAAAAAGGATCAAAATATATATCAAAAAGTACAAGGAAAAATGGATGCACAAGCTATTAAATTTGGAGACTTCAACACCTCTCTTTTAGAAAATGACAAAGCAGAGAGAAAAGCAATATGGATACAGTTAGCATCAGAAGCACTGTGAAACATTTATATCTAATTGGCCTTTTTTTGTGAATAATCTAAAAACAGCAGACTATGCATTCATCTCTAGCTCACATGAAACATTCTCCAAAAAAGAATATATTATGGGCCATAAATATACATTAAAATCAAAATAATAAATATCTATTCAACATCTTTGCCTATTTTAAATTGGGTAGTTTTTTTTTTTCTGTTGCTGAGTTATACTTCTTTATATAGTCTAGATGTTTACCCCTTATTTGATATTTGATCTGCAAATATGTTATCCCATTCTATAGATCATCTTTTCATCTGTTGATTGTCTCTTCTGATGCACAGAAATATTGAATTTCGATGTAGTCTCATTCATCCATTTTTGCTTTTGTTGCCTGTGATTTGGTATTATAACCATGAGATCACTGCTAAATGTAATGTCATGTAATTTTCCCCTATGATTTTTTCTATGAATTTTACAGTTTTAGTTTATATGTTTAGACCTATGATTCATTTGAAGTTAGTTTCTGCATGTACTGTAAGATTATAAGTGTCCAACTTCATTTTCTGCGTGTGGATGTACAGATTTCTCAAAACTTTTGTTGAGAAGATTGCCCTTTCCTTATTGAATAGCCTTGGCATTCTTGTGAAGATCACTTGATTATATATGTGAGGATCTATTTCCAGGCTCTCAGTTCCATTGGCCTATATGCCATCTTTATGCCAGTATTAAACTGTTGTAGTTACTGTCTTTTTGTTTAAAAATGAGGAAGTGTGAATCCTTCAGCTTTTTTATTGCCAATTTTTTTTGGCTATTTGCTGTCTTTTGAGATCTCATTTAAATCTTAAAATTGATTTTTTCTGTTTCTGCAAAGATACCATTGGGATTTCAAGAAGGATTTTATTGAATGTCTGTATCACTTTGGGTATACAGACATTTCTTCAACAGAGATAATATGCAAATGGTCAACAGGGATATGAAAAGATACTCTATACCATTAATAATTAGGGAAATGCAAATAAAACACACGACAAGCTGTCGCCTCACACTTATTAGGATGGCTAGTATAAAAAATACAAACCAAAATATAACAAGTGTTGACAAGACTATAGGGAATCTAAAACCCTTGTGCACTATTGGTAGGAATGTAAAACGGTGCACTCACTGTGAAACACATTGTAATGGTTCCTCAAAAAACTAAAAACAGAATTACTGTATACTCCAGCAATCCAACTTCTGGGTATATATACAAAATAATTGAAAGCAGGATCATGAAGAGATATTTATACAGTCATGTTTATGACAGCATTATTCATAATAGTCAAGAAGTGAAAGCAGCCCTAATGTCCATCAGTGAATGAATGGAAAAATAAGATGGGATATATGTATACAATGAAATATTACTCATCCTTAAAAAAAAAAAAAAAGAAAATTCTGTCACATGCTAAAATCTGGATTGTACTTGAAGTATTATGTTAGGTGAAATAAATCAGTGACAAACTGAAAAACACTGTAATTGCACTAACATAAATTAGCTAGGGTATTCTCATTTCTAGAAACATAAAGTAAAATGGTGGTTTCCAAGGGCTGAGGAATGAAGGATTTGTCAAACTTATAATGGAGACTTAAACCTGCACCAAAATCTGGAGGGCGCATGAGAGGAACTCTCACACCTACCGTCATTGCAGAGCCCTACAGGAAGAACTGCACATTTACAACAGAACACTATGGTTGTAGTAACCCCTACTCTTAACTTCCTTTTCTCCTGTATAAACTATTTTCTCCATCTTTGTTTGGGCAGAATCCCCATGTGGCTTGCCATGGCTGCACATTCTGGATTACGATTTTTTTCTTTTTTCCAAATAAATACTTTTTGGTAACAAAATACCTAGTCAACTTTTGTTTATGGTTGATATATTAGGGAGCTCATCCAGGATCTAGACCGAAAGAACCCTATAGCTTCAGGCTGAGGGTTAAACATGTGTGAGTACCTACAGAGCTATTTTGAGCTTATGGTCTCTTCCCTAATTTGTGAGTTGGAAATGATAAGTCTCCTGGAATCAAGCTTCTGATTTCTGCATCTGAAACCCTGCAGGCTTTATTCAGCAACTGTTTTACAGTTTTGTCTTTGTTTGTTTGTCTTAAAAATTTTTGGAGGGTGACATTGATTAAGAAAATCCAATAAGTTTCAAGTGTACAATTCAATGGTAAGTCATATATATATATTGCATTGTATGTACACCACCCATAGTTAGATTTTTTTCTGTCACCACATACTTGACCCCTTTTACCCCAATTAACTCTCCCCTCCTCCCCTTCCCCCTCTGGTAACCACTAGTCTACTGTCCATGTCCATGAGTCTCTGTTTGTTTACTATGTTTGTTTGTTGCTTTTAGATTTATATCTTACATGTGAGTGATACCATGTGATTTTCTACTTTTTCTCTCTGGCTTATTTTGCTTAGCATGATTATCTCAAGATACATCTGTGTTGTTGCAAATGGCAGTATTTCATCTTTTCTTGTGGCTAATTAATATTCCATTGTATTATGTACCACAACTTTATCCAATCATATATTGTAGGACATTTGTTTGCTTTCATGTCCTGGCCATCGTGAATAATGCTGCTATGAACATCGGTATGCATATGCTTTTTTGGATAAAGGTTTTCAAGTCTTTTGGGAAATACCCAATAGAGAGATTGCTGGATCATATGGTAGATCAATTCTTAGTTTTTTGAGATACCATTTTCCATAGTGGTTGTACTAATTTGCAAACCACCAGCAGAGTATGAGAGCTTTTTTGCTACATTCTCTCCAACACTTGTTATTACTTGTCCTGTTGATGATAGCCATTGTAACAGATATGAGATGGTATCTCATTGTGGTTTTGATTTGCATTTCCCTAACAACTAATGAAGTTGAGCATCCTTTCATATGTTTGTTGGCCATTTGTACGTTTTCTTGAAACAAGTGTCTGTTCTGATCCTCTGCCCACTTTTTAATTAAATTATTTTGTTTTTGTTGTTGTTATTGAGTTGCAGGTGCCTTTGTATATTTTGGATATCGGGCCCTTATTGGAGGCATTGTTTGTTAAAAGTCCTTGTTTGTTTGTTCATGTGTTTGTTTGGCACTTTGGTTTGACTTTTCTAGGGGATTAGAGTGCTTCCTGGGTCTGCACTAGCTTTCTGTCAGATTTCCTCTAGAAGTGCGTTGTTTCCACAAATAAAGTGTTAGGCTTTGCCCTGATTCTGTTAGAAACTGGACTGCTCCATGAAAGTGGCGCTCAGACTTTGGCTTGTGTTTTTTGAGAGCCGGTAGTCATTATTACAGAACTGTAAGTTTAACCTTTGATTTGAATCCTCTGTGATTAGGTTGTTCTAAAGTGATACTGGCAAGTGTCTAACTCGCAATTTGCTTGAGCTGTTTTAAACTGTTTTGGTCCCTTGAGAAAAGCACCTAGAAATAGGATCTCAGTTATCTAAATGTTTCAGACCATCCCCCCCTACAGAGACTCTGGTCAAAATTGTTTGAAAGCTGTGGTTACTCCTCGTGCACATATCTAACTAAATAGACTGATTTGACCAAAAGTAATTCAGAATATCAATGGCAATCATGGGGAATCTCTGAGAGTTCCCTAAGTTTTCTTAAAACTGAATTGGAAAATCACAGTACTGCTATTGGCGAAGATGAATGGAATGCCAATTTCAAGTGGTATTTGAGGGTTTCAAATGTTACCAAGAACCTGAAATTGCCTCTTTGTGGAATAAAGTTTTAGAATTAACTGGGGGTACTAAACATTTAAAGAAAGGGGATTACAGAGGGTTTCTATTGTTCACTTCTGACCCTGTCTTGCCCTTCCCTTTAAACTCCTTTGTCTCAGGCACCAGCTTTGGATCTACCTTGCTCGCCTCCCACGATTCTGCCTCAAGCTCTATCTTCAGAGCTCTCAAGCTCTTCTTCCCCAACTCATATGTCTTAAGCTCCACCTCAGAGGCTATCTGACCTTTAACTGCCAGCTTCCTTGCTTCTGGCTCTAGCTCTACCTTAGGTACTATTATCAATTTTCTCTCACTCCCTCCTTCTGTACCTTTCCTTTAAAGTTTAAGCCCTCTGAGAATTTGAATAGACCTCAAGTTTCATATGCTCATGGACAAAAGTTGAATTACAAGTTATAGTTAAAAATTTTCTAAGGCCACTGAGGATACTCACAGATTTGCTGAAGAGTTTGATATACGGCAGACCCTTGAACAACACAGGTTTAAACTGTGCAAGTCCACTTATACATGAATTTAAAAAAAAAAAACAAATATGTACATGTAAGTATATTTTCTCTTATAATTTTTAATGTAATTTTTTCTGTAGCTTACTTCCTTGTAAGAATGCAGTATATAATATATATACAAAATGTGTTAATTGTTTATGTTATCAGTAAGCTATTAATAGTTAAGTTTTGGGGGAGTCAAAATTTACGTGTAAATTTTTGACTATGAGGATGGTCAGTGCCCCCAAACCCCATGTTGTTCAAGGGTCAAATATAATTGTTCAGGCCTACTAGCTTCAGTTTTCTGATTTATGTCAGCTAATTCATATGCTAATAAGTGAATGCCAAGCTTGGTCACTAAATGAAACTTGTGTGATGGGATCATCCTGAAAGAGATTAAGGAACAACCTGAATACTGGGAAAATGTTAGAAAACTTGCTTGAGAACCCCACTGAACACTTACAGTAGCTTTTCCAAATCCTGTTGACTGAAACAAAATTCAGACTTCTCACAAAACTCAGATAAATCTCCTTATGACTATTATAATTGACTTAAGATAATTTTTTTTGAAAAAAATTCTGGTCTTCCTTGAGATGCTGATTCCACTTAGGCAGCCTTTAACTTTTTGTTTATTAATGGACTAAATCGAGATCTTTCTCTTTCCGTTAAAAGGACCAAGGTGAAATGGAAAATCATGTCCACTCCAGATTAGGTTAATTTGCTTAATAAGTTTCCTCATACTCAAGATGAGCCACATAGAAGTAAGATTGCTAAGATTTTAAATTTTCAACCATGGCAAATGAAGGCCCCTATACAAGACCAAATGTCTTCTAGCTTTTGCTATTATTGCAGAGTCAAACATTGGAAAATATATTCTTGCAAGTTTAAGTGTTTCAGTCACCCTCAGCCTTCTGATCAGCCTTCCCAAGGTCCTCTTAATCCCTAATGACGGGGCTCCAAGAAACAACAGGGGCTTTTTCCAATCTTGTCTTTTAATTGGGTTCTAGAAACTTTTATTCAAATTGGGAATAAATCTCTCTCTTATTGATAATAAAGCTACACTCTCAGTGCTCAATCACGCTGTTATAAAACAAACCCTGCCTCAAAGTAATAAAATAGTTAAAAGAATGGAAATTTCAAATAAACTTCAACAGCTTCCTCTTTCTGAACCTGTTCCTTTTTGCTGAGGCTCTTCAAAAAAAAAAAAAAAAAAAAAACCCTTTTGTCCTTAGTTATTCTACCTCTATTCATTTATTAGGCTGAGACTTCCTAAAGAAGTATATTGCCAGAAATTCTTTCTCCCAAAGGGGAGAAACAATTATAGAATTTCACAGTGACTGTGTAAATAGACAATTAAGTGCACTAAATGACCTTCAACATATTTTATTTGTTCTATTTCTGATAACACTATATTTGAATCTGGGAACATGATCAATTGTCCCTACTGGATAAACTGCCATCTTTTTTAGGAGAAATATCTTCACTTGATATTGACATAATCCACAGTGCATCTCTTAAGATTCAAATTGATCTTTCAAAATGCTTTCCAAAAATTAATCAATATTCTATATGTAAAAAGGCCCTTCAATGTATAAAGGCTTTAATAGAAGATTAAATAATCAGGTCCTTATTATTTTATTAACATTTTGCTCTGAGAACAAAAGGGACTAGCAAGGAAGTTTACCCAGGACTTCTGAAATGACTCTGTAGGGCAGGAAACATTGTTATTCCTCGACACCCTGTTATTTCTAACCCTCATATGTTGTTAACATCTATCTCTACAGAAAATAAATTCTTTGTAATTGAATTATCCAGTATATTCTTTTTAAATTATTTTTCCAAATACAGTTGATATACAATATTATATTAGTTTCAGGTGTACAGAACAGTGATTAAACATTCATATAACTTTTGGAGTGATCATCCCAATAAATCTAGTACCCATCTGACATCATATATAGTTATTACAATACTACTGAATGTATTTCCCATTCTGTATTCTCCATGACTACTTTATAGCTACTAATTTGTACCTCTTAACCTTCCCCCCATGCTTTGCTTATCCTACCAACCCTGCCCCCTCAATCTAGCAACCATCAGAATGCTCCCTGTTTCTATGAGCTTGTTTCTGTTTTGTTTGTTCAATTATCCTATTCACTAGATTCCACATGTAAGTGAAATAATATGGTGTTTGACTTTCTCTCTGACTTACTAAATTCAGCACAGGACCCTCTAGGTCCAGTCATGTTGTTGCTCATGGCAAAATTTCATTATTTTTTATGGCTGAGTGATATTCCATTGTGTGTATTGATGGACACCCAGGTTGCCTCCATATCTTGGCTATTGTAAATAATGCTACAATGAACATATGGATGTATATGTTCCTTCAAAGTAATGTTTCAGGTTTCTTTGGATATATATCCAGAAATAGGATTACTGGGTCTCTCTTTGTTACTTGTTATAGCCTCTGTGTTAAAGTTTATCTTGCTTGATGTAAGTATTGCTATCCAAGCTTTTTTGTTTGTTTCCATTTTCAGGAAATAACTTTTTCCATTTCTTTACTTTCAAAATGTGTGTGCCTTTTGATCTGAAGTGAGTTTCTTGTACATAACATATGTCAGGATTTTGTTTTCTTATTCATTCAGCCACCCTATGTCATTTGATTAAAACATTTAATCCATTTTCACTTAAAATGATTGTTGGTAGATATGTAGTTATTGCCATTTTATCACCGATATATTTTTTTTCTTTTCTTAAATAAGTCTCTAACATTCTTATAATACTGGTTTGGTTATAATGAACACCTTTAACTTTTTCTTGTCTGGGAAGCTCTTTATCTGCCCTTCGATTCTAAATGATAGCTTTCTTGGGTAGAATAATCTTGGGTTAGACCCTTGTTCTTCATCACTTTGAATATTTCCTGCCAATCTCTTCTGACCTGCAAAGTTTCTGTTGAGAAATAAGCTGATAGTCTAGTGAGACCTCCTTCATACATAAGTTCTTTTCTCTTGCTGCTTTTAAGATTCTCTCTTTGTCTTTAACCTTTGACATTTTTATTATGATATCTTGGTGCACACCTCTTTGTCATTTTGGGATTCTCTGCTCTTTCTGTGCTTGTTTGTCTGTTTCCTTCACAAGGTTATAAAAGTTTTTAATCATTATTTTTTCAAATAGGTTTTCAATTTTTGGTATCCCTATGATGTGAATGTTGCAATGCTTGAGATTTTCCCAGAAGCGCCTTAAATGATCCACATTTTACTGAATTATTTTTTCTTATTGCTGCGCTGTTTTGATTGATTTCTGCTACTTTATCTTCTAAACTGTTGATTTTACCCTCTGCTTCATCTAATCTACTCTTGATTCTCTCTAAAGTATTCTTCATTTTGGTTATTATAGTCTTCATTTCTGATCTTTTTAAATGTTTTTTTATCTTCATTTTTATCTTTCCTATCTCTTCATTAAAGTTCTTACTGAGTTTATTTATTCTTCCCCTAAGTTCATTGAGTATTCTTATACTAGTGTTTTAAACTCAGGTCTGATTGATTGCTTGTCTCCATTATGTTGAGTTCTTTTTTTGGAGTTTTGTTCTATTCTCTCATTTGGGACGTTTCTGTGTCTCCCCATTTTGGCTACTTTCCTGTGTTTGTTTCTATATATTAGGTAAGGCTGCTCTGTCTCTAAATCTTAGTAGAGTGGCCTTATGTAGGTGTCCTGTGGGGCCTAGTGGTATAGTTATCCTGGTCACCTGAGCTAGGTGCTCCAGGTGTTTCTCTTGTGTGGGTTATGTGTGCCCTCCTATTATAGTTGAGCCTTGGTTGCTGTTTGCATGTCAATGGGATGAATTGACCTTCAGACTGATTAATTGTGAAAATTGGCCATGACTTTAGTGGAGCAGCTCTTGTGCAGAGGTTGACTCTACAGAGCAGAATTGGTTTTGGAAGGGCTCTGGTGCTTGTTGAGTCTGCTCATTTGTTTTGTTGTTTCTGGGTCTTTGGGGAGCTTTGTTACAGGCCAAGGTCAGCTGCTGCATGTGTCCTTCCCTTGGCTACTTGGTATGAGCTACAAAGTGATTTGCAGATGACTGTCTCTTGTGCTAGGCTTGGATTACCCTGGGAGAGTCCAAGCAATGAACCAAGGCCAGCTGCCATTAGTGCTGGGCTCAGGGCTGCTCAGTGAGTGGTATGGGGGATGCAGAGGCCAGATGTTGCTAGCTTGGGACTTGCAAATCTTTGAGAGATTTTAGGAAAGTCCACTGCATAATCCAAGATAGGCCATTTGTATAGAAAAGCCACTGGCAGTGGCTTGAGTAGGTTGCCACTTGGGTGGGGCAGTGTCTCAGGGAATCATCAAGATGGGGCAAATAAAGTTAGCCTGGTTGATGAAGATTCAATAATGATGGCTGCCTACTCCAGTAGACTGTGAGGAGATCAACAAAAAAAGCACTTCTGTCTGGGAGAAATCTAGCCCTCACCTTGAAGCCAGACCATTTAGTTCCTCCCTGTATGTCCCTGGCACCTTTTGAGTTGCTGCTCCAGTGCTGGAGCTCAGAGTGTGTGAGTCCATCAGCAAATTTTTCTGTGGGTGAGCTCTTTAAAGAGCATGCCTAAGACTCCTGCAGTCTAAATCTCACTCAGCTACAACCTCTGTTGATTTTCACAGCCAAAAGTTATAGGGACTTCTCTTCTTGGCACTGGATCCCTGGGCTGGAGAACCTGGTCTGGGGCTGGAACCTCTTGCTACACACAGGGTACCTCCACAGCTGAGATATTCCTCTTAATTCTTAACTGCTACACATGATGTGGAGCAAGACCATTCTGCATCTTCACCTCTCCTACCCTCCCCTCCTACCAGTCTGGAGGTGACTTTTTATCTATATCTTTAGTTATAGGACTTCTGTTCAGCTGGATTTCAGGCGACTCTTAATGATGGCTGTTTTGTAGTTTAGCTATAATTTCAATGTTCTCATGAGAAGAGGCAAGAACAGCATTTTCTTACTCTACCATTTTGACTGAAACTACAGTGTATCCTTTATTATTTGAGTTTGTGAAGCTAGCTTAAACTTTCTGTCCTCAGAAGGAAAACAATTTACCTGAACAGTAATGTCTCAGGGTTTCATTATATTTCATGAGAGCTCTTATATTTCTCAAAAATCCTGAAGGCTGATTTGAATGATATAACTTTTTGTAAGATTTCTATTTTGTTGTAATATGTGGATAATTTACTTCTTTGCTCTTCCTCCCAGGTCTCTTTATATGTAGACAGCATTCATTTGTTATAACTTTTTGCCTTAAAGGGACATAAATTCTCTAAAGGGAAATTTCAATTTTTCCAAACTCAGCTTTAATATCTGGGATATCTGAAGTTGGAATAAGGACTACAAATGACCTGGGACTAGTTTCATGGTGTACTAAATTTCCTAAGGCCCCAAACTAAGCAACAACTCATACTCTTTGGGGGGATAATTGGCTATTGACAAAATTGGATACAAAATCTCTCTATTATGACAATACCTCTATATGTCTTACTAAAGAAAGACAGTCCTGACCTAATTTTCTGGGAGCAATGGGAACATATGTCTTTAAAAGCCACTTGTTCTTGGACATTCCAATGACCACATTCCCATATCCTTTTTATATATAAATGGAAATGGAAAGAGGAGTTTGAAGAAACATGGCAGAGTGAGAGATGTCCCCAGATCTGTCCCCTTGAAACAACAATAAGCTGAACATCTAAAACTCAACAAAAAGCACCCAAACTGAACACCAGCATGACTGAGCGTGGGATCTGTGCATAAGAGCTACCACAGGTCAGGCCCTGGGTGTTGCGTGGTGGACTGGAAGAAATAAAGAAGCTGCCTCTCAAAGTTGCAAGAGCTCCCTGTAAGAGGAGGGGAGGGGGGAAGGTGCAGTGAGTTCCCTAAACAGCCATGCCTGGGAGTGCTGTGAGCTACATGTGGTCATGGCAGAGCCCAGTCATCAGAGTGAAAAAGAGAGAAGTGGGACAGGAGAGAAATAACAGTTGATTTTTACAGGCCGTGGTTGCAAACTGAGACTGAGAAGCAGCCCCCATCACTCAACCAGGAGATCCCCTCCCCCCAGGGGAATCTGAGAAAATGCTGCCGAAACTGTCACTAACACTACCAGGAACTTAGATTGAGGGTAGCGAGCATGATTAAACATCTATAAAGGGAAAAAAAGGCATTATTATGGCTTTATATAAAGCAGGAATCAAAGAGGCTTACAAGCCCCCCACGGGAAGCCAAAAGAAAAGTGCCTTCTTTGACACAGGCTAAAGAGGGAACTTTATAAAAATAATCATTCTGGAAAAAAGACAGAATTTCACTTTTAGAAATGTCCAGGTGGAGAAATGATCATAAAGCACCATGAACAACCAAGATGACAAGACATCTCAGAAAGAAAGAGAAAAATCTCCAGAAAATTAGCTGACAGACATAAAAATATGCAACTTAAATGACAGAGAACTTGAGATGGTACTACTGAAAAATTCAGTGACATCCAAAATGAATCATCAACAATTTCAGAAATTGAAAACACAGATTTGCAGTCCCATCTGCAATGTATGAGGGTTCCTTTTTCTTTGCATCCTCACCAACATTTGTAATTGTTTGTTCTGTTGATTATAGCTATTCTAACAGGTGTGAAATGGTATCCCATTGTGGTTTTGATTTACATTCCACTAATAGCTAATGATGTTGAGCATCTTTTCATGTTGGTCATTTGTATGTCCTCTAAGGAGAAGTGTTTGTTCAGGTCCTCTACCCATTTTTTGATTGGGTCATTTGTTTTTTTGTTGTTGTTATTGAGTTGTATATTTTGGATATTAGGTCCTTATTGGAAGCATTGCTTGCAAATATATTTTCCCATTTGGATGGTTGTCTCTTTATCTTGTTTACAGTTTCTTTTGCTGACGAGAAGCTTTTTAGTTTGATGTAGTCCCATTTGTTTTAGCTTTTAACTCCCTTGTTTATGAGGTCAAATTCATAAAATCCTCTTTAAGTCCAAGGTCCCTGAGTTTTGTTCCTATGTTTTCTTTTATGCACTTTATTGTTTCAGGTCTTATATTCAGGTCCTTAATCCATTTCTAGTTCATTTTGGTGTGTGGTGATAGACAACTGTCTAGGTTCATTCTTTTGCAGGTGGCTTTCCTGTTTTCCTGGCACTATTTATTGAAGAGAATTTCCTTTCTCCACTGTATATTTTTTACTTTTTTGTCAAAAATTATTTGCCCATATAAATATAGATTTACCTCTGGACTCTTGATTCTGTTCCAGTGGTCTGTGTGTCTGTTTTGCTGTCAATACTATGCTGTTTTGGTTACTGTCACTTTGTAATATAATTTGAAGTCCAGGGAGGGTGATGGCTCCAGCCTCGTTCTTTTTCTCAGGATGGCATTTGAAATTCGGAGTCTTTTGTGTTTCCATACAAATCTGATGATTTCTTGTTCTACGTCTTTAAAAAATGCCAATGGGATTTTGATGAGGATTGCATTAAATCTGTATAATGTTTTAGGTAATATAGTCATTTTAACTATGTTGATTTTTCCAATCCAAGAACATGAAATATCTTTCCATTTCTTTATATCTTCTTCTATTTCTTTTAATAGGGTCTTATAGTTTTCATTATATAAGTCCTTCACATGTTTCTTTAATTTTATTCCTAGGTATTTTATTCATTCTGTTGCAATTTCAAAAGTAATTATTTTTTCCACTTCTTTTTCTGACACTTCATTATTAGAGTATAGAAACGCTATGTATTTTTGAACATTGATGTTGTATCCAGAAACTTTACTGTATTTGCTTATTGTTTCTAGTAGTGTTCTTGTGGAATCTTTAGGGTTTTCTATATAGAGAATCATGTCATCTGCAAATTGTAACAGTTTAATTTCTTTACTTATTTGGATGCCTGTTATATCTTTCTCTTGACTGATTGCAGAGGCTAGGAACCCCAATGTTGTATAGAATAACATTGGTGATAGTGGATAGCCTTGCCTTGTTCCTGATCTTAGAGGGAAGGTTTTTAGTTTTTCACCATTAAGTATAATGTCACCTGAGAGTTTGTCATAGGTGGCCTTTATTATGTTAAGGTACTTTCCTTCTATACCCATTTTGTTAAGTGTTTTGATATTAAATCGATGCTGTATCTTGTCAAAACCTTTTTCTGCATCTATTGATATGATCATATGACTCTTATTTTTCCATTTGTTTATGTGGTGTAGCACATTAATCGATTTGCATATGTCGAACCATCCTTATGTCTCTGGGATGAAGCCTACTTGATTGAGGTGTACAATCTTTTTAATGTGTTGCTCTGTTCTGTTCGCTAGTATCTTATGTAAGATTTTTGCTTCTGTGTTCATGAGAGATATCAGTATGCAGTTTTCTTATTTCGTGTTATCTTTACTACTTTTTGGTATCAGGGTAATATTGGCCTCATAAAATGAGTTGGAATGTATTGCCACCTGTTCAATTTTTGAGAAGAGTTCGAGGAGAATAAGTATTAAATCTTTGAATGTTTGATAAAATTCACTGGTGAAGCCATCTGGTCCCAGACTTTTACTTTTTGGTAGATTTTTGATGATTGTTTCAATTTCCATACTGCCGATAGGTCTATTTAGATTTTCCAGTTCCTCTTGATTCAGTCTGGGAAGGTTGTACCTTTCTAATTACTTGTCCATTACTTCAAGGTTACTAAATTTGGTGTTGTATAATATATAACTTTTCATGACATTGTTGTATGATCCTTTGTATTTCTGTGGTGTCTATCATCGTTTCCCCTTTTCATCCCTGATTTTGTTTATTTGTGTCCTTTCTCTTTTTTTCTTTAGTGAGTCTAGCCAGAGGTTTGTCAATTTTATTAACTGTCTCAAAGAACCAGCTCTTTATTGCATTTATTTTTTTCTATTGCTCTTTGCTTTTAGTTTAATTTATTTTTGCTCTAATTTTGATTATTTCTTTCCTTATGCTGGC